>VWZS01006028.1:126085-153937 GCA_013397075.1 Rhabdornis inornatus | reverse complement strand
AGCGGCGGAGGCCGCCCGGTGGCCCCTGAGGGGGCTCGCAGGGGCCCGTGTGTGGTGAGGGGAGGTGCTGGGACAGTGCTGGAGCCGCTGGTTCGTGCCTTTCCGGGCTCCTCGTCAGCGTTTTCTGTTATAGAAACATCACGTTTAGACTTTGGAGCCTTGGCGGTTTTCTGTCATGGTTGTGCTCCCCCAGTTAGACTATATATAGCGTAGAGAATCTTATCTATCTGTATGTATATATGTATGTATGTACACACACACATATATACATACGTGGTTTTTATATGTATATATAACATATATGTATATATACACGAGTACATGTGTACATAATTTATAGAAAGCATATGTAATATATATACTGTATGTAACGTATATATATAATATGTATATAGCCCGTATATTACATGTGTGTGTATAACATTATATGTAAAGCTATAAATGCATAGAACATATACAGCATTATTTTATATGTATACACAAGTATGTGATAATGGTCTATTTTATGTCTATAAGCAAGGTGTGTATAAATAGCTCCAAGGTGGGTGCCAAGAGGATGATGCCAGGCTCTTTTCAACTCCTGTTGCCCAGTGCCAAGTTGAGGAGCAACGGCCATAACATAAAACACAAGAAGTTCCACCTCGACATGGGGAAGAATTTCTTTCCGTTGAGGGTGGCAGAGCTCTGAAACAGCTGCCCAGGGAGGACACAGAGTTCCCTCTCTGGAGACATTCCAGACCCACCTGGATGTGTTCTGTGTCACTGCTCTGGGTGACCCTGCCTGGGCAGGGGGTTGGACTGGGTGATCTCTAGTGGTCCTTTCCAACCTGAATGATTCTGAGATTTTGTGTGATATCTGAAGGGAGGTGTCAGAGGATGGACCAGGCTCTGCTCAGAGGCGCCCAGCAATGGGACAAGAGGCAAGGGCCAGAAACTAATGCCTAGGAAGTTCCACCTGAGCATGAGGAAGAACTTTTTTATTGTGCTGTGACTGAGCACTGGATCAGATTGTCCAGAGAGGGTGTGGAGTCTCCCCCACTGGAGATACTCCAGAACCATCTGGACACAATCCTGTGCAGTGTGCTCTGGAATAACCCTGCTTGAGCAGGGAGGTTGGACCAGGAGACCTGCGGTGGTCCTGTCCAACCTGACCCATCCTGTGATTCTGTGACTGGGTGAATGCTAATGACAGATGTGCTGAGACTGACAGAAGTAAGGTTTATGCAAAATACAAAGTTGCTTCACCAGCAGAGGAGGATTTCCTTTTTGACATGTGCATGCTGTCCAAAATGATAAATTTCTGCTGCCTCTATAACTTGGGGAGCCCACTTGGTTAGAGGTGGTTCCTCAAGATGGGTGGCAGTTGTGCAAATAATGTTGAAGTAAGAGCATCTTACAAAAGAACTGCCACTCTTCTTAGTTAAGTTCCTGGTTGTTCTAGTGCCAGTAATTTTATGTTTGTGTTTCCTTTGCAGTGATGAGAGTCTCTTTGTGTTCGATTGCAGCAGTGCAGAGAAACAGCCCTTAGGAGAGAAGGGGTGAGAAAATCTGTTCCTTTCCTGGAGGGGACATCTCCTGAGCTTATGTGGCAGTGAAGGCAGTAAAAGAAAGCCACAGGCTAACTCCTTGAGCAGGTGATGGGTTGGTTTTGCTAACCCTGATGGATATATATGGATCTATTTTTTTTTTTTTCTATCCAGAGTTTCATTCCACTGTGCACCTTTTTCTCTCTTTATTTTTTTTTTTTTCCCAGAGAAACAGCAGTGGCAAAATCAAAATCAGTATTTCTCTCTTGTCAGTCAAGACATTTATGTCAAAGACCTGCATTTTTTGTTAGACATCCAAGAGTAAAACACCCACAAAGCACTTACATAAGTTCTGCTCCAGATCTGTTCTCTAAGTTATGAGAGTTCAAAACACATACACACAGAAGCATTTTTCTTTTCTTAGATTCAGCCACTGGTCATTGTTTTACTTGTAGCCAAACAGGAAACATTCTACTGTTTTCCTCATAATTGATATCAAGATGCGCCAGCACAAACTTCTGTTTTCTAAACATGTTTTGATACAGGCTTAGACCTTCTATCAGTTTCTTGTCTTGGCTTATTTCTTTGCATTAATGTCCATGCTGGCTCAACATTTTATGCAGAAATAAAAGCATTTAACATTTTACTTTATTCCTCACGCTCCTGGTGGTTTGGGAACAATCTCCTCAGGGAATATAGTAGCTATCAGGTTTTGAACTGTTGGTCCCCTTCTCTCTATTAGGCAGGATGGAAAAGGGACAGATAAAGGAAGTGATGACATCCTGGCTTTTGCCTTCTCCCCATCAGGAGATCATTTTGCCCTGACAGATGACAACAAGCGCCTGATTCTGTTCCGTACGAAGCCTTCCTGGGAATGTGTTAGTGTCAGGTAAGGAAGCAGGGTGGTGCATGCTGTTATGGAGTTATGGCTGATGGATTTAGAGTTATAAGATGGGAGTATTTGGGATGTTGATTACTTGACTTCCTTTTTTATTATTTTTTTTTAAATCCGTCACTAAAATTTAATGTTATTGGGAATTCAGAGTATTTGTCAAGAATTGATGTGTGGTCTTCCCCTCACCAAGAATGGGAGTGCAGATGTCCGAGGAAGGATAATCTCTTCTCTTATTCCAAACCCAGTGTTTTCTATCTTTAAGAACTAAAACTTTACCCACTTTTGGTACAGTGGGGTTGGGCCTGCAAGAGTGATGCCAAGCAGTTCAGTGGCTGCATTCTCTATTCCTTCTGATTTTGAGAAGTTTTGGGGAGTTTGTGAACTTTCTAAAAAGTTGTGATCTTTTCAAAAAGCACATCTTCAGAGATGCTGCAGCTCCTTTTCTTCAGTACATTCCTCTTGAGGAAATAGCCCGTAGCTGTCCACCAGAGGTCCTCCAGTTCCAAGTTTTCTGCTGCTGCTTGTGACAATTCTCTATAGAAAAACCAGGACTGTGAAGGTCTTCCTGAGAAAGTACCTGAGCATGTGACATCTGTGCTTTTGTTGGTCTCTAACAAATGTGAGACCCTGGTTGCAAAAAAAAAATCAAGTCTCTGTAGATTGGCTCTGTGTGTAGGATACAGGATAGACCTTTGGGGTTAAACAGTGTTGTAGTGAAGAAGTGGTCATGGCTTGAAGCTGTGCCAGGGGACATTTAGGTTGGATATTAGGAAAAGGTTTTTCATCCTGGGTGGTTGAGCACTGGAACAGCTCCCCAGGGAAGTGGTCACAGCACCAAGGGTTTGGACAAGGCTCTCAGGGACAGGGTGGATTGTTGGGGTGTCCTTTGCAGGGCCAGGAGTTGGACTCCATGATCCTTGTGGGTCCCTTTCAACTCAGGATGTTCTATGACAAGACCAGCAGTGCCCAATTCTGATCATTCTGTGTCTTGTCTTCCCTGCTGCCCTGCCTTGTGTGTCTCGCCTGTAACATGCCACTGGATAATTATTAAGTGTTTTAGTTTCTGTTGAAAGTTTAACTAGGACCACAGCTGGATTTTTTGGGAATGTCATTACCTCATATTGGGAAACTGGGAATACAGGCAAAAGGCTTTCTGCATGGATAACAATGCCAAAGTTTGAGCTATGTGACTTGTGTTGATGTTTTGTGGCAAGCTGTATAAAGGTCTCACACACTGCTGGCCTTTGTAGTCAGCTTGTGTCAAAGGGGAACTTTTGAATCTTTGTGCTCAAGATCACAGGTGATACAATGAAGTTGGAGTAAGACTTTCTGATTTTAAAGTAACTTTTTTTGGAGCTGTGTTGCCTGTGATCCTGTTGTTGTAGTGTTCCTTTAAACAGCCACTAAAAAGTCTGGGAATTTGTCCCTTCGTACCTGAAGCATAGTGTCCTCTTGCCTCCACATGGCCACTGAATTTCAGAGTAGGTGAATATAAATATCCATTTCCTTTGATCCTTGGTGCCCACAGTCCTGTGCTGACACACAGGATGTATTTTCTGGCATCTGTGGTCCTTACCTTTGTCCAAGTAGTTGTAAGAAAGCTGCTACACTGGCAACTGGAATTGTGAGATGATGGCAGGTGATGAGGGGAACTCAGGGCTCAAGTTCAGAGCTTTGTCTGGACAAGGAACACAGAACCTGTGGCTCTGTGACTTGGGCTATGAAGAGAAGAGTTCCAAGGCTCTCCATGAAGGGTTTCCCTTTACAGTATAGAGTGGCAACTGGAGGAGTAGTTCCTACACAGTTTTTAAAAGTGTTGCTGCGAAGGACTCCTGATAGGACAAATCCTGCCTTGTCTTTTCCATGTGTTTAACTCCTGTTTTTATGATGCAGAGTGCAAGGAAGTCTACCAGCCTTCATTAGAGTCCTGGCATGCTGCCTGGTTGAGGTGCTCAGTTGAGAAAATACCAAAGCAAAATGCAGTCATGCAGTTTTTAATGGTCTCCTGGTCCTCTCCCCACCCCAGGTGTTTGCTATTACATAATTCACTCATTTACTAGACTCAAAAGTGCGATTTCAGCCCCATAATGTTACTCACATCGCTGTCATTTCAGTAATGTTGCATCTGAGAACTTTTTGCCCAGCCTCTTGGTCTGTTTAACTTCCAGACTTGCTGAAGCTACCATCCAGAGCTGTTCAAGCTGTGCCATTTGTCTTTCAGGTTTGTGAACAGGAGATGCACATCCCTGCTTATCACAGCTGCAGAGGATAAGATTTTTGTTGCAGATAAATCTGGTGATGTCTATTCTTACTCAATAACAGAACCTCAAGCAGATGGAAAACTTGAGCTGGGTCATGTCTCTCTGCTATTGGATGTGGTAAGTGTCTGTGTATTTACAAACCTGCATTCCTGCTTGTTTTTTTTTTTAATTATATAAATAAAATGTGATCCAGATTTCTTCCTACTGAGTTTGTGTTGGCAGAGTTTGGTAAGGAAACAAGCTTATAAGTGCTGAAAAAGTTTTCATGTTGCAGACACAGAAGTCTCAGTGACAGAATGTCTGTGTGAGTTCGTCCACTCTGCCATGTCAGCTGAGTTCTTGAATGTGATAAGTTTCTTTTTAAGATGCAAGGGGTCTTCCAGCTGTATTGTTGAGGCTCATTGGCTTTCACTGGACCTGGAAATCAGTGTTGCTTGTCTTAGTGAGTGAGAAAGTTACTGTCACAAAGATCAACGCTTCCATTGTTGGTGGAAAAGAGTGGCTTAGTGTTTGTACCTGCCTTTTGGGGTGAGGAAATACTTTTCTTCTTAGTTAAGCAGAATTTCAAGCTTTGAACTGCTAGGCACTAAAGCTGTCCCTTTCCCAACAGGCCCTGAGTCCTGATGACCGATATATCCTGACTGCAGACAGAGATGAGAAGATCAGAGTCAGCTTGACAAAGGCTCCCTACAGTATTGTATCCTACTGCATGGGACACAGAGAGTGAGTGCCTTGGGTGCCAGAGCCATTCTGTGCAGCCATTCCCTGCACAGCCACCTTCATCCCTTTTCAGTGGGTGAAATCTTCTCCTCAAATCATATTAAAAAACAGCTTGGTCTGTGATAGAATCATGGAATGGCCTGGGTGGAAAGAGACCTTTAAAAATCATCCAGTCCAACTCCCCTGCCATGAGCAGGGACATACTCAGCATGATCAGGTTGCTCAGAGCCCTGTCCAAGCTGCCCTTGGATGTTTCCAGGGATTGGGCTCTACCACCTCTCTACACAACTTGTGTTTCTCCAACCTCCTTGTAAAAAAATTTCTTCCTTTTATCTAGTCTGAGTCTACAGTGAGTTCAAAGCCATTATCTCTCCTTCTATTGCAAGAGGTCCTTCTAAAACAGTCTGTCCCCATGTCTTTTATAAGACCCCTTTAGGAACTGGAAGGCTGCAGTGAGGTCTGCCCAGAGCCTTTTCTTCTTCAGGCTGAACAACCCCCAATTCTCTCAGCCTTTCCTCACAGCAGAGGTGCTCCTGCCCTCTGCTTGTTTTTGTGGCCTCCTCTGGACCTGCTCCAACAGATCCTTCTGTCCTTCTTGTCCCCAAGACTCCAGAGCTGGACACAGCCTCCTCTGAGGCCTCACCAGAGCAGAGTAGAGGAGCAGAATCATCTCCCTCCACATGCTGGTTACAAGAGGCTCCAGAAATTGGTAGCTCAGGATGGAGCCTATCTTAAGTCTTAGAAATGGAAGTCTTAGGAGCTGTCTTTCGAGGTTGGAACATATGTTAATTAAATTAATGTCATCTTAATGCAGAACTCAGACTTGTAGGTTCTATGGTAATACAAAAGAACCTGTCTGTGTCACCAGGATGGATAGAGCATGGAGAGTGCACTATGAAATACATTTAAGGAAGGGAGCCTACAAGGAAGATGGAGAGAGTCTGTAAGAACTTAGAGTGACAGGACAAGGGGGAATGGCTTTGAACTGACAGAGAGTAGGTTTAGATTAGATATTAGGAAAAAGCTCTTTACTGTGAGGGTGGTGAGGCACTGGCACAGGTTGCCCAGGGAAGTTGTGGATGCCCCATCCCTGGAAGTGTCCAAGGTGTTCATTAGTGGTTGCAGAGTGAAAAGCAGTGCAAATTAATTCAAATATACTCAAAAATTCAATATTTAAATTTCAAATTAATAAAAAAGGGTTACCTAAAGCAATAATTGCCTCATTTCACAGTCTTGGATTATCTTCTTGCAGTGGGGCTCATGGTGATTCTTGCTGGATCTGTTGTGCCTACTTTGTCCTGGAAGTTTGTATTGCAGTGACCAAATCTCTTTCTTTTATTTTGTTACTCTATGGCTTTAAAGCTATGCCTGTCTTCCAAGGCAAGACTGTCCCATTCAGGTCATGTTCTGCTCAGGTCATTGTATTTGAGATTGGTGAGCTCTGAGGTAATAATGATCCCCAGAAGTTCAGGTCCTCATTGCTCACCAAAGGCAAAGCAGGATGACCAACTTCTGGGAAACAAATTCTGGCTGAATGTAGGCACTGGTAAATTGCCACATTCCAATTGTGTAAAGATTGCTTTTAAATGATCTTCCAACTGTGGCTGGAGAGATGTGGCACTCTGGAGGCTGAGCCATCACTCTTGTGTTTTAAAGGATCTGTTGATTCATGTTTTTAATGTGCATCATGAACTGAGAAAGGGGAATGTGCTACCTGAGTAAATCTGTCTCCATTGGCATTTTCTGATCTAAATGACAATGTTCTCAGCTGGGAGGAAGTCAGTAGAATTCCCTGAGTGCAAATGGGGAAATGTAGTTCTTTATTAAGTAGAAAGTAATTTGTGTAGTGCGTATTTACTAAGTACTGGTGACATTTTCTTCTTCCTCCTAATTATTTTGATGTGGAAAATCTGTTTGTTTATTGTAAAGTTCTCTTCAAAACTTCTGTTTTCTCATACTATGTGTGTTTGAAGACCAGAATGTCAAGCAAGAGAGTTCAACTTTTGACTGCTTTTCCTTTAGGTTTGTAAGCAAAATACTTGTAATACCCAACTGTCCTGACCTGCTGTTGTCAGCTTCTGGGGTAAGTATTGCAATTTCTCCAAAAAAAAGTGTTATTTTTTTGTATGTTTGGGTTTTATTTTTATTATTTATGCTTGTGTTTTGGCCAAATTCCTTGGGATACTTGTAATAATCTCTCATGGTTTACAGCATGGCCTCCCTCATCCTCCTGCTGCCTTTTTCTTGGTTCTGTTCAGTGTTCAGCCAGTCTGTTGCTGGATCACATAAGAACCTTTTCCTGTGCTTATAATGAAAGGCATCTTTGGGATGGTGAAATTACCCTTAACTCTTGCTCTGACAGATGTTGTCTGTTTGGATGAGAACTGTAGAAATTAATGTTCCCTCCCTTCCCTTCCCAGCCCTTTTCCTGAACTGATGGATGCTGCTGCCATACCACACCTGTACAGAGATGGAGTTGGTCTAAAAGAAGGGAAACAATATTCTTTGTTCCCCAGACAACCAAAACTGCACAGGAAACAAATAATGTTTCCTGTGAAGATGTAAAGATCACAGTAACTCCTGGCATTTAGTTTCAGCTGCTGTTCTTGCCTCCCTAAGGCTCTTGTTCCTCTAATTATTGAAACAGCTCTGGTGCTGGTGGTGCACATGGCTGTATTTCACTCTTAGCAAATGCTCTTGGCTCTGTTTTTCTAGAGAGGTGTTAAGTCTGTCTTCAGGATGTTGCTAAATCAAATGAGAATTTGGTTGATGACAAGAGCATGGGGCAGAGAAGGGCAGCCTGAAAGAATTGCCATTAAAATGCTGAGCACATACATGACTGTGCTATTGGGAGACAGGCTTGAAATGCCCTCCTCCAGCTACCCAATTTCCACTTCAAAGGGAGAATTAAAATTAGCATGATTGAATAATTTAGAATGCAGGGGGAAATTATGTTAATTAAAATGCTTTATCTGCAATTTGAGGTCTTAACTAAGTGACTGTTTAGCAGCTTCTGTGGGGAGCTCTTCAGGGAAAAAGGGTTTAGCTGAAGGCCAGGAGTGCCTTTTCTTTGCCTGAGTGCTGGTAGTAATAGCCTTGTGTCCACTTCTGTCTGTCCAGGACTCCACTCTGAGACTCTGGGAGTATAAAAGTGGAGAAGAAGTGCACTGCTGTCAGCTGAGTACCATCTGTGGGTCTCAGGCAACCAAACCAGACCAGGTATGTCCATGTGTGCCAGTGCTTTTGCTGTGCTCCTGATCCTTGGGACTGCCAAATGTGTTGGTTGCATTTTGTTAGACGTGCTTCCCTTCTGTCACTGGGTTTAGAACTTAAAAAACTATTACAATAGTTGGGATTTTGGGAAGACAGTCTCTGAAATCCATTCCTGTATTTTGTGTGAATTTCTAAAATGTGCCAAGCAGTGACCAAAAGAAGCTGCTTCTATTTCTTCCCAAATTGTAAGTTCTGCACAGTGGACAAAGCCTTCACTGGAAATTTTTTTTTTTCCAAAACCACAGTTGTTGTAGTCTCCTAGGCAGAAAACATCCTGTGACACTGGGAAGATTTAAACATTCACCCATTTTTAAAAAATGCTTAGGATTTTAGGTGTTAAAGTTGCAATTTTGCTGAGCAGAAAGAAGCTTTGTAATATTTTTAAGCAGTGACCTGCAGCAGTGCCCTGTGGAGTCAGAATGTTGGGTTTGTTATTTTAGTTTCTCTTGCAGCTGGACAGTGTCCAAAATTTAAGTGTGAGTCCTACCTGAAAACTGAACACTCCAAGAGCTCTCCTGAGCTTCCAGCCTATACATCAGCAGTCTCACACACACACGCTTGGGGTGCCGCTGTGATTTGAGATGCTCACCTGATGTGAACAGTCATTCTGGTAATGCTTGAAATCTAGTTCTGGATTTTTTTTTTTTTTTTGGTCATTTAATGTGGCATAAGACCAATTAGCAGTGAAATAGCACTGTCCTTGTTCCTGCTGCGTGCATGGAATTAAACCACCTACTCATCTGCTGGGTTATTTGGTTTCACCTCACCACCCATCCTGCTGCATGTGATTTTTCATGTTAATCTCCAAAAACACTTCTTTCCTTGCAGATCACGGCTGCCTCCCAGTTGTCAGGTGACTGGGAAGCCAGGCATGGGTCTTAAGGAAAACCCCCTATGGAATCCATATCCAGGCAGAAATTGAATTGAAAACTTCTGTCTTCCCTCCTTTGTGTTGTGGTTTTGGTAGTGGAAGTGTGTTGTGCTTCACCTCTCCACATCTGGGGAGCCACTTTCATCACAGCTTTCCATTTAGATACTGGAAATCTTGGGTTTGGCCTAGAGTTCCTGTTAGCAGGAGTTCAGGGTGATATCCATGTGGACAATTTAACCTGCTCCTTGGACTTGAGAGTCTTCTTGAAAACACACACCTGAGCCACACACTTCACACACATTCACAAGATCTCTGCCACATTTCAGCTTGATGCCAGCACTTGGAATCTTTGAAAAAGCTGTACTTGGGCTTTTTGACAAGTGAAAAAAGTACAAGATGGGGTGACAAGCCCATCTAACTGGTATCCACTGATACTTTGGGTGCAGCAGGATTTGAGCATTTGTTTTAGAGGGAATAATGAGTTTATTTTAAAACAGCTTGCCTTCTAGATTTGTAGGATCACTGAGGATAAGTAAGCAAGTAACTGAACTGGGAAATTCTGTGATTAATATTAAAAATGCTATTTGTTGCTTTGACTGGCTTAGCGTTATTAAGATGGCTTGTGTATAAAGTAGCAGTGCTTGATCTTACACTGAATCCTAATTCACTGATTACAAACAAGTTAATCAAAAAGTAGTATTAAACTGTATAATAAAACTTGAATGTAAAATTGGATAAACTAAAAAATGTCAAAAAAATTGTTGCTGCAGGTAGGGCTGATCTAAGAAAACCTCTCAAACTCTCTTAGAATATTTTTAAAGGTAGTTTAGCAATCTTGCCTTGTCTCCTAATAAAATCCTTTCCATGAGATATTCTTCATGCTGATGTAGCCTCAGGAGAAACTGGAGGTGCCCTTTGCTTGAGGAGTGTCCATTTAGCTTCTTTACCTCTGTGAGTAAGCAAAGACAGAAGGGGAAAGCCTACAAACTGGATTAATAAATAGAACGTAGCAATTAAGTAATAAACCTTTTTCCTGCAGTGCTTTGCAGTTTTTCCATCCACTGCCATGTGTGGTGGGGTTGGAAGCCACATGGTGGCCTGTGACTTGAATCTGTGAAATCCTGGATACTGCTCCCTCTGAAAGGTGTTCTGCAGTGAGAAGGAGACTTGTGTTCTGCTGGCATCATAATGCTAGAAATGCCAGAGGTGGCATTTGGAGACAGTGTTTAGTCATGCTGTGCATCCAGGTACATCACAGATCATCTCCACACTTAGAGTGACATTTGTGGTCTGAATTTAGGGACACAATCTCTTGAGTCAGCACTTTACAGCCTGTAACAAACACAGGACTCTGCAGCCAGGGATCAGATGGGGATATAAGTGCTTTTTTAATTTTTTTGGATTGTTACATTTCATTTTTACCACTGATAGCCAGCGTGAATGCACTGGAGCTTTAAACACAGCTTGAAGCTCAATGAGGATAGAATCATCAGTAATGGTGGGCCATGTGAGCACAAAAATGTGGGCTTATTTTGCTTGGCAGATGATGAATATGTGTCTGTTTGGGGAATGTAGGAGTGTTTTGAGCAGTGTAGCATTGGTTTCAGCTGATGGCTTACAGATCCTCAGTTCATTTTCCCACTAGAATGGGAGTAATTTTCTTAATTCCATAGTGCTGTATAAATATTTTCCTGCTTCAGAGCTTTCACCTCATCTGATCCTCTTGATAGCAGAAGCTTGTTTAAAGTCCAGAACATGAATTGCACAACTCTACCCCAATGCACCAGTACATTAATTTTTTTGTAGGGTCACCTCTTCTCACAGATGACATCAAAAGTTAATTTTAAGGTGTTGACAGGCTGATAACAGTGTCATATAAACACTGACTTGAGTTCAGAGAGTATCAAGTGAACATCTGTTTATCACAGAATGTTCTTGTAGCCCTTCCTTAACTGATTTCATAGCCTTGTCCTTCTTTGACCACAGTACTGTTGTGGGTCTTGCATTCATTTTGCTGATTTTTTTAACTTACCCACACATGGAAAGAACTTGGAAAGAAGATGAATTTTCTTGTCTCTTTCCAGCTGTGAATAAAACTTGGTTTAAATCAAAACAGCCTCCTCCTCCCTCCTCCAGTGGGGTTGGGAGAGAGCTGCTGCCTAACTCAAGTTCACAGAACCCTTTGTCTCTCTAACAAAGCACTTGGCTGTGTAGGTGGGCACTTCCCTGCATGTTTGTCAGGCAACAGGCAGAGAGGCAGAGCTTTGTTATTAGAAATAAATAGCACAGGTTTCAGCTTTATATATATAGATATGTATATATCTTTGCTTGTTCCTTTAAGTGTCTGAAGAACCCACTCATGGCTTACAGTAAATAGGAGCTGTCAGTTCTACTCCAAAGCTATGGTATAAGTGGCTCCATCCTGCAGAAACAGCATTTAGCCACATTAGCTACAGAGAACCTTTCTGTCCAGCCCACTCATCCTACCTGATACTTGGAATCATCTTTTATGTCTGTGTGAAACAGGGGTCCTGGGTCCCAGTGCTAAATGTGGATTAATAACTTCATGTTTCTGCAGAGTAACAGGAGTTCAGTCCCATCTATCCTTAGGAGCTCCGAACCATATCAGTCCTTTTGATAATGTTTTTAATTAAGTGCTCCTCTTCTGTCCAAACAGGTGGTTGAGATGAGTGAAAAGTGCATGCTGTTCTTGCTTCCCCCTATGAAATTGTATCACACAATTTTTCTCATGTGCTGGAGAAAAAAAAATTGTTCTCGGCTCTGTTACACCATGAATTAGTTTTCTTTCCCACAGTTGGTTTATCTCTTAGTGGTTGCATGATGTGCTGTTGACAAAATAGTTAGCTCCTGGTGTTAAACCTGCTGACTTGAATTTTTGGAAGCTGTACAGCTTGTTTTGCTTTCCTGCGTGGATTGCAAAACTGTGAAAACAAGCACCCTGACACTGCCTATACATCAGCTGGTAGCTGCAAGGGTAGAATCCTTTGGTAACTCCCAAATTTACCCTAACTTAGTGAATCAGAGGTTCTGTCCAGTCACCAGTGTCATGTTAGGGAAAGAAGTGGAGATTAGAAAAAAGAGGCTTGAGTATGCATCAGAATTCTGCCAGTAGAGTGTCAAAAAGATGTATTTTCCCTGGCCTGAAGGAAATAACTCTCTGCTTCTCTACTTGGAAGGTTTTAGTCATCAGCAGTGTTGGTGTTGTCACTGCTTATAAAACACACTTGAGAACCAGCCTTTTGCTGTTGCAGTTTTGCTTTTCACATTATATAATAGATACTTTTGAAAAAGCACCCCAGGACATCATTTTGCAGTTTCTCTTCTCCTCCCAAGTTCTTCCCACTCCAGGAGCCTCAAATCAGTTGTTTTATATTTCAAATAGAAGGGTTTGCGTGGCAAAGGTGCTTCTTCTCTCACAGATGAAACTGTGTAACTTGTAAATTAGGAGTGTGATGTGGGTTTTTTTGTTGTTGTGTTAGTTTTGTTGGGTTTTTTTTTAATGAGGAAAATGGCCTCAGGCAGTCTTTCCTTGTTGTTCAGAATACATTTTCTGTGGAGCAGGATGGCTTCACCCAGACTCACGTTGAAACAGAGGCAGCACAGCAGGGATATTAGGGATATTAGCTGTGCATCACTATCTTCGTTTTTTAACAAACAGAACAGCAGCTAATAGCTTGTGTTTGTAATATCTGAGCTGCTGGAGTGATATTCTGCCTGAGCAGGCTTAATGTCAATGTTTTTGCCACTGGCATTGCAGGAGAGAATGTTTGAAGGTAGTGTATTTTCCTTCATCTGTTGGTTTGTCTGCTGAGAGTCGTTCACTCAAACCTTTACATTTGATCTCTGGACAGTGTGGAAGGGAGAAGTGTACAAAACTTCATAAAACAGCAAGTACTAGTACAAAAAAAACCTTGACTGCAGTTAGAAGGTAATTAAGTTGCTTAACTTGCTGTAAATTAAGACATCTGCTAAATTTTAAGGGCTCAAAGTGAAATGGAATGTGAATTTTCTGCCCATAAATGGTCTTAAGTTACAAGGATTTTTTTTTCTATTCCTAATAGAAATACACCGTGTCAAGAATAACCTACTGCTGTCAAGGTGGTTATGTTGCCATTCTGTGTGACAGGTAAGAATAGATGGAATAATGCCTAAAATCATCACAGCTGCTGCAAAGTCACGAGCAGCTTTCCCTGCTGACTGTTCTGGCTTTCCCTGAGCCTGGATTTCTTGGTACTGTGGATCACCAGACGTCCAGGAATGCCTGTGGCCTCCCAGGGAGCCTCTGTGTGCTGTACTTGCTCTGAGTGCAGAGGAGAATGCAAGGGTTATCTGGCTTAGTTAATTTTTGTAGAGTTTGTGACGCCTTTCCCTCAGTGGAGGAAACACGAGGCTGGGATGTACAAGAGCTGGAGGATGTTTTATTTTGGCTGGTGCTCAGCTGTATATTCCTTCAAGTGCAGCCCTGTAGGCCAATGTGTCACAATGCAACACTCCTCATAAAAGTCCTTAGCAATCCTCATGAAATTCCCTTTACTACCCTTTCTTCTAAAGAGGAGGCAGCACTGACTGCTTTTTCTTTCACATAACACTTGAAAAGCTGTTTGACACTTTGGGTATTTACAGCTTCTGACTCAGATCATGTAAGCAAACAGCATTTGAAGTGCTCATTCTAACCACTTGGCTTTGGCTCTGTTTGGAATTAGAGTGGGTGTCTGCAGTTTGCTGTACAAGTGATGGCTGTAGGTGGATTTGCTAATAATGGTAATTAAGTTTTTCCTCTCAAAAGTATTCCCACAGTCTACATCTTTCAGCTTGATGCCACTGCCCAGCAGCTGGTTTACAAACAGCAGATCTCTCTGAAACACAAAGGCTGGGACATTGCATTTGAGGAAGCAGGAGACCTGTGGATTTTACAGGAAGACAAGGAAGCTCCTCTTCTTCTGTACAGAGCATGTAATGGACAGTGGAAGGTACTTTTTTAGTGCTGAAAATCCTGAGTGTTTGGTGATGTCTTGAGGCCACAACAGAAGTGCAGTTTTGTGTTCCATGAAAGCTAAAAAGGCTTACATACACATCTCATTCTTCTTCTCACCTGTATATGATGCAAAGGTGTCAAGAGCTTGTTATGAACACCAGTGTGTGTTCTCAGCTAAAGCTGCCATCTGGTTCAGCAGGATCAGTGTTTGTCAGCACTCAGTAATTTAAACCATTGCCTGTGCTTTCTGTGAGCTACTTGATGATTTAAAAAAAAACAAAAAACCACAAACCAACAAAATCCCTTTGGATTTGCTCAGGAGTGCTTTCCACACAGCTTTCCTTGTGCCTGGCTCTGAGGCATCCTTTGCAGGACAAGGCATTCTGGGAGCAGTAAAGGGAATTACTTGATTTTCAGTGAGAACAGAGAATCAAATTTGGGGTATGTGCTATCAAGTTCTCTTTTATTGCCTATTAAACAACTGGAAACTCATTTGTTATCCTTGTAAGTCCCCAGCTAATTATGGTCTGGTTGTGAAGTGGTTTTAAATGAAACTTCTGAGTGTGTTCTTTGATGCTAACTTGTTTCCTGAGATATTTCTTTTCCTCACAGATTAGCAAGTGGTAATCAATCTCTTTGTTCGAATGGCAAAGCTTTCCTAGCAGAACTTGAGACCTCAGGCCAGGTTTCAATAACAGTCCTAGAAAAGAGGAGCCTGGCAGAGATCATGGAGGTTTTACACTTGCTGTTTCACTACACTCTTCTGAGAGCTGTTGCATTTTTCAGCATGCTGTGAAACATGAAATTATCTATTAATCCCAAAATAACATACAGCCTTCCTTCTTTTCCCAGGCTGTAACTGATGACAAAGGATTACAGAAGATGTCAAAATACATTCAGGACAACTGGACAGTGTTTGAAGGTGAGAAATTTGGCCTAAAGGTTTAGGGAATGCAGATTTTACAGCTGAAGCATAAGATGTAGGTTGGAGTTCAGGTGAGTTCAACTGGCTGTTGAAGTCATTCAGTCTTTTATCAGTGTCATCACTCTGTCTGGTGTGGAAGTCAGTGCAGATAATGAAGTGTGTTCAGGTCTCTGTTATCACAGAACCATGTAGGTATGTAGAGCTGAATTGCAGCCTTGCAACTTTTCCACAGACACCTTGTCACAGAGAGGCATCCAGACAGCTGCTGGCAGAGCTGCTGGAGTCTGTCTTACTGCTGTGGTATTAAATACTGGTGTTTGTTGTCTTGTCTCCTGCCTGGGTGTGAGACTTTATGACAAGTACAGTGGAGATAGTCACGATGGAACAGCTGTGGGAGGAGCAGCTCTGCTGTAAAGATGGGCTGTTGGGTCCACCTTGGCAGGGGAGATGATGTGGTGCCTGCTGTGACTGGGAGGTGTGACCCTGGGTGGGACAACAGATGACATTGCTTAGTGTCAGGGCTGGCTCACTTTGTTCTTCCTTCCTGCCCCACTCCCAGTCTCTGTCAGAAAAATAATGCCTAGTTTCCTTATTCAGAAACACCCTGTGTTTCCAGGATTTTTTGTATTATAAAAAATACACAGCTGAAATTATAGCAGTGGTTGTGGCTGCAGGGTCGAGAAAGGCTGTAGCACATGCTAAAATCTCAAGTGTGTATTGAAACTTCATTCATAGAAATTTCTGTCCTGTACTTTGCTGGGAGACTGGAATCTTCCTTAAAAATGTGTTACAGTTCCCACCAGTCTTATGGTCTGTTCATGGTGGCTATATATAAAGATGGAAGAGCTGCAGAAATGCTCAGTCTGGTGTAAAGTCTCCTTAATATCTGGTACTGGATGGTTTAGCTTGTACTGTCATTAAGTTGGTCATTAAATTGTAATTAAGGTGGTGCAGTCTTTGCAAGTCAAGTGCTCCTTTGGAAGGGAGATGTTTGCATGGAGATGTTGCAGACTTGATACTTACAGCCAGGCAGATAATTAGGAGGATGAGGTCTGAGTGAAAATGAGCACAGAGAAGTAAAGAGAGCAAGCAGGGGGAGAGGTTCTGGGCATAATTTGCCCGTGGAACAAACAAGTGTGAAGTGCAGTCACCAGCTCATCTGCAGCTGGGAAAGGAGCACGGCTCACATGACAGGGTTCATTATCCTTAATTAGTAGGGGAGGCTCACTTGATGAGCACTTATTCCAGTGCATAATTAGTGCTTCTAAGGTAGTTACGTCTTTCTGAAAAGTGATTGTTACATTGTTTGAATCCAGTCCTAATCCCTGCATATTGTCCTTTTATAAACTTTTCTCACCTGTATGAGGTTTGTGTAGGATTTAAGATGCAATGGTTGATCTGGAAGTATCACAGAATCCTAGGATGGTTTGGGTTGAAAGTAACCTTAAAGACAGCCCAATTCCAACTCCCCGCTGTGAGCAGGGACACCTTCCACTAGTCCAGGTTGGTCAGAGCCTCATCCAGCCTGGCCTTGAGCACTTCCAGGGATGGGGCATCCACAGCTTCTCTGGGCAACCTGTTCAAAGTGCCTACCACCCTCACAGGGGAGAATTTCTTCCTGATACTGAATCTAAACCCACTCTCAGTTTGAGGCCATTTCCCCTTGTACATATTAAACAGTTTGACACTGTGCTATAACTGATCCCAGAAGAGGATTTAGTGCAGACTGATCAAGTGGAGAGCAGCATGGCTATTCAAACAGGCAGCATGGAATTTCTCCCAGGGCCAAAGGCCAATAAAGCCTATGTGAGTGCAACATCCCTGAATGTGAAAGCTTGTGCTTTCCTGAGTACCACAAAGGGAAACTTGTCTACCAAGGAACAGGGGGACACTGTATGTGGGTTTCTGTGGAGTAGCACACTTAACTTCAGGACCTAACCTTAGCAGGTATTGGATTTCTCTTCATTTGTCCTTTAAAGATTGTGAACTTTGCTAAGTGGGAAAAGGTGAGAACTGGAGATAACTGGCTTTGTCAAGTACCATTCCAACTATTTTTTAGAAATATGGACCAAGCCAGCTGGTCTCATTCTGTGTTCTGTTCAGAAGCAATCTGATTGGGGATTTTTGGATAGTGGTTCGTTCCCTGCTAAACTCACCTAAACCTACAGTCTTGGTGATGCTGTGATATTACCCTGAATTCACAGAAGGTGTAACAAAGCCGTTGGAACAAATGCTTAGGAATCTATGTGCTATAGAACACATTTGAACACACTATTTGAAGTCTACTCCTTTGTCCTTCTTTTCAGTTAATACTCTAGGAGAAAAGCCAGGTAAGCACAGTTAGGTGGCAACTCCCTTTGTAATGCTTTGGTCTCAGGGAACAACTTCAGCAGTTCAGAAACAGAAGCCCTGAAGTTTGCAAGTGTCCAGTATGTGAGGAGAGCTGTGTCCTCTCTTTACTTCACTGTGAGGGGCTTGACACTGAATAAATTTTTTAGCTTAAAAATGGAAGCTGTCCCTGGCTGGTGAATGCTGAACAGGTGCTTGCCAACACAAATCAAGCTTACACAGTGTAAATGTTGATATTTAATCACAGAGTGGTTTGGGTTGGAAGGGACATTAAAGATGATCTCATTCCACCACTGCCATGGGCAGGGACACCTTCCACTATCTCTGGTTGCTCCAAGCCCCGTGTGACCTGGCCTTGGACACTTCCAGGGATCCAGGGACAGTCACAGCTTCTCTGGGCAACCTGTGCCAGAGCCTCCCCACCCTCACAGTCAATAATTTCTTCCCAATATTTAATCTAAATCTGCCCACTGTCAGCCTAAGGGCATCTCCCCTTGTCCTGTCCCTACATGCCTTTGTGAAAATCCTTCTCCAGCTCTCCTGAAGGCCCTTGAGGTATTGGAATGCTGATAACAGTGAATAGGACCACAGTAAGTGAATTGGAATGCCACCGTCTAAAATTACATTCCAGGAAGTGATCAGTGAGACCACGGAGGGAATTAACACCTGTGTTCTTGCTTTGCCCAACTACAGGTTTTGTTGGTGCAGAGGGCTACTACAGCCACCTCTACAAGGCCTCCTTTGATAACATGGACGAGTACCTGCAGAGGAAGGAGGAGAGGTTACAGCAGCAGAAGAAGAAAAGGCAGGATCTGCAGCGTGGTTCCAGTGGGCAGGCAAAAAAAAAGATGAAGACTGAAGAGTCATCCCTGTGACTGCTGTGAGCTTGTGACCTTTGCCTTGAGGAGAGGAAGTGATCCAACTGTGGACTGTTTTTACATAAAAAGTGAATTATGCAAAAGGACTGGTTTAAAATTTTATTCAGGTTTTCAGGCAGGCTGATCTGACAATATCCTGTTTGCACCAAATAATACATTTACAACATACCTAAACTTTCTGGCAGAATACAGTGTTGGTGGCTCAGTCCTGGGAATCTCTGATGCATGTTACATGAATATTGGAGATGGCATTTTCCTTGAAACAGGATTTTCTTTTTGCCTACTGTGTTCAGGCTTTTTCAGGTGGAAACATGCTGATTAAAGTGGATGCAACTTTGTTTTTATTACTTTTGGTTTGAATTGTTTTGGGTTTTTTTTTTAAACTTTTTTAAAAAGTCTGTTGTTTAATGTAACTAATTTAGTGTACCTGGTATGGGAAAGGGAGTGTAGAAAAAATTCTTGCTGGGTATGAGAGGTTTTAGCTGAGACTTTGCCTTCTCTGTTTTTATCCTTTAACTTGGGTTCATATGGTTGGGATTTTGCCTAGCTTCTAATCCATTACTTCTTACTTGTGGAACATCTCTACAGGAAGAAGTGCAAAAGTTAATTTTGTATGCTGCAAAGTAAAAGTAAAACATGTCAGTCAACGCTGTGTTATTGGAAGCTCCTTCCATTGCAGTATGATCCTACTGGTGTCTGTGAAAATCATTCTAGAGGCCTGGGAGCAAAATTTGGAGTGCATCCTGCTTTTTTCATCAAGAGCTTTTCCATGCTTTAATTATCCAAGAGATCCATCTTCTTGAGAAGTTATCACTAAGAGCCTTATGGGGCCACTTGTTGCTTCATCAGGGGGCAGAAGATGTGTTCATCTGCCAGATGGTATCATGTTCATGTGGAATATAATGTCCTTCACAAAACCAGGTGTGGAAATCTGTACAGTCCATTAAAAGTACTCAGAACTAACCTGCGCACTGTGAGTGGTTCTCTCTGGAGTGTCTGGACACATAGAATTTTTGCATTCAAATGCAGATGTGTGGCACAGCTGCTTGGTTTGCTGATAGCTTCTCTCTTTCTCCCATGGAAGATGCTGAGTGTCAATAATAGAGCTCAGTAACAAGCAGGCAAATTTCTTGGTAGTTCACCTAAATCCCATGCTGATGGGAAGCTGGGATGAAAAACCCTGTAATTTCAGTCTTCTGAAGGAAGGTGTGGGTTGAAAACCTTCTGGACTGCACCTGGAACAGCCAGTACAGTGGTACAAGCCTGGTGATGAGTATTTTTCTTAGTATTTTAGTATATTTTCTTGGTTTTTCTTGACCATCTGAAGTGCTTTGATAGTGGGTGGGAGTGGTGGCTTGGACACTGAGGCACCTGTGGTGTGATGGTGGCTTTTAAAACTTTGTAGTTCTTTTGTGCATTTAATTGAAGAGACGCTCTAGGGAAAGCAGTTGGGGAAACACTTAAGGAAGCTCAGCCTCAGAATGTAGCTTTTATTTAGGAGTAGAGTTTTTGGCGTGCAGATTCTGTAAAATACCACCAGAAACAGGCTTGTATTCACACTGTGAAACAGGATAGGAGGAAAAGTTCTCACTAGATCTTTTGCTAGCTGTGAAAAAGAAATGATCCCATGATCAAGCTTGCAGACACCTTACAAATTCCAGCATTTTTGAACAAATTTGAATCTGCAGCAGGGGCCTGTATTGAGTCGCTTCCAATCCATTTTCTCACTGGAGGAAAATGTGAAGAGGACACAGGTAACTGCCTTCAGTGGTTGGTTGGTTGCAGATCCTGTATGTCAATATTGTTAAACTTCTAAAGGATCAGACTGCCATGGCAATTCCTATTCCTGAGGGATATTTTTCCTCAGCACGGGATAGACCTTGACAGTGATCTCCACTGACTGCAGGCACTCCTGTGGTCCTCACCCTGCTGCTCCTGGAAGAAACCCAAATTTTCTTCCAACACTTGAACTCATGACAGATTGCAGTGTGTGGGAGTGACATGAGATGTGGTATCTGGCAGATGGCTCAGGCCTTTTTCTTCTTCTTCCTGCAAGTTCTCCTTTCCCTTCCTATTCCATTTCATGTTTCCTTTTCTACACACAGCAGTTCCTGAGCTTCAGCTGAGAAGTTGTGTGCTTGTGCATTGCTTTGATGGGCTCTGTGCAAAGTGATCAGAGAAAGGAAGCTGTGCTGGATGGTCTAAATCCTTCCTTTAGAGGTTTTCCAGTCTGCCTTGTCTAACTGCAAAACACTCAGAAATCATTAAAAGGGAGTGGATACCACTGCTGCAGAGAGGGAGACAACACTCCTCTCCCTGGTATTTGAACTATTTATTTCTAGTGGTTAAACCTGATGTCACTTGCTTGTGTTTATTTTCTGAACTTGAACCAAGGCCTGTCTGTGTGCCTGGCAAAAGGGGGTGGGTCAGTGAGGGTGTAGTTTTATAGCAGGACTGGGAACCCTCAAACCATTCCAAGAATGTTTGTAGGCCACATAAGTTCACCCCACACTGCACTGGAGCTTTTTGTGGCGATTGTGCAACTCTCCAGCTTCTCTCCAGAGCACTGACAATCTGAGGAGCTTTTAAAAATGCAGGTAGGGGAAAAGGTGTTCTTTTCCCTCAGTATTTCAAACGAAAACATATCCTTGCTACTCCCTTTGCTGAGATTTCACCAAAACCCCCTTCAGCAGCACATAGTTGAACGGAGTGACCTTTTATCTGTCATAGCAGGAAGGAACCCTAATCAAATGCAGCCCAGAACTATGTTTTGGAACAGTCCTTACATTTTTAAGAAAACTTTGAAAACAAGCTTGTCCTGTAAACAAAAATGTCTGTAAACAAAGATGTTCCTTTCTTTAAAAAAAACTTTAAAAACTCCAATACAATGTAGTTGCTTTATCTGCAGGCTAATAAAAAGTTGCTGCCGATTTAAGTGCACTCCAAAATCTGCTTCAGCTTTCTTTGCTGAACTATTTTGCATGGAGTGCTTTGATCTGAGGAGGAGATACCCTGTGGGTTTAACTCTTACTGGTTGTCCCTGTTGCCATCAGTCCTGGTGACCTGGTGTGAAGGGAGAACAGGGAGTGCAGTGGGGGAAAGCACAATGTGGTTTGTCCATAGTTGTGGATGCAGAGGCTGGAAAGATAATTAAATGTTGATTTTAAATGTATTTGCACAGGTTATCCCCCACTCCTGCACACCAATACTTCTTTCAATATTCTATTTTCCCTCTCCTTTTCTATTAATAGAGGTAATGGATGTGTTGGCATAGATAGATGTGCCCATGGGCATGACCTGAACATCCAGAGGAGTAGCTGCCCCTCATTTCCTAACCAGCACTTACAGCCTTGACTTTGAACAGCTTTTAGAAAATTTATTAGTCAGTGCCCATTGGAAATGGGAGTTGGATGCTGTTGGTTGCTTAATTCAACATTGAACTCAAACAGCTCTTTATAGCTGGGTGGAGATATTAACTCCAGAGAATCAGCATGAAGCAAATACAGGTAGAAGCAAACTGAACTCAGCCATGGAACCTCCCCTGCTTCTGTCAACAGCAGGGCTCCAGCTCTCCGAGGAAAAGCTTTGAACAGTTACTTACCTGTCAGTGATTTATCAGATTTACACCTGCAGGCAGGATCTAATATTCCTGCATGTTGCTTATAGGGATAATAAGAATTTCATAGTCTTATCTGGCATGGAAATTCTGATTTTGGACTGTCAGACCTAGTCATATGTATATATGTGTGTATATATTTACATACAGACAGAAATATATACATATATACACATACCTATAAATAAATATGTAAAAAATGTATGGATAAATTATATTTATAATATATATAAAAATATATACATATATATAAGAAGCCCCCACCAAA
Source organism: Rhabdornis inornatus (assembly GCA_013397075.1). Lineage (NCBI taxonomy): Eukaryota > Metazoa > Chordata > Aves > Passeriformes > Rhabdornithidae > Rhabdornis > Rhabdornis inornatus. The sequence continues at coordinate 131,359 of VWZS01006028.1, read as the reverse complement.
CAAAAGATCCCCATTCATGGATCCAAACTCCTTCCTAACACAAAATAATTATATCCTCACCATGTGTTGGATCTTGCTGTTATATCAACCTTTGGCTTAAGCTTTTTTGGTACATGGGAAAGGAATTATACTGCACACTGCACATGGCTCTCACTTCCTCAGCCTCTGTGGGAGAAAGAGACAACCTCAGTCCTGTGAAATGTCCAGGAAGCAGCACAGGTTGGCACTTTTGAGTTTTCCATGCCTTATGTTAAAGAAAATAAAGTATAAACAAGTAGCTGTGCTGTTAATCCTTTCTGAAGGGACTGCTGGAGGGAGGCAGTTATGAAACACAATATTCAACATGAAAACACAATTAAAGCATCCATTTCTGGCGTTCCATCTGTGCAGGTTTTCAGGCTTGCAGCTTGATTCACTGCCTTTACAGCTGTGCTGCAACCCACCAGTGTTTTGTGCTTTTAACTAAGAGCTGTGTTACTCTATTTTCTCATCAGCATCTTGTCAAGATGGCAGCATCCCATATAAATTCTGGTTAGTTTTTTGCAGTGCTGGATGTCTTGGATGTCTCCATTGACATTTCCCCTTTATCACTGCAATATTTCACATAGCAATGCTTCCTTTGCTTTCTAATATTTCAAAGCTCAAGAAAGGCAGAATGTGACACACCAGCTATATCAAATTAAAAGCAATATTACTCTGATATTTTCCTGTTTCCTGGCCTTTGGAAGAAGTAGTATTATTATCTAAGTGCTATAAACTGTATCTACTATACGTGCTATACTAATATATACTACTATATTTAGCTTTAGCTGAAGTAATAAGACTCATTGCCTCTAAAGCCAACAGTATTCATCAAATAAACCAGCAATTTGAAAGTGAAAGCTTCTTATCTTCAGGGAAATAATGATAGTAGTTATTAGTCACTGTCTCAAAGATTTGCATGTACTGCATTTCTGGAATACTTCACTAGGAAATTCTGTTTGGTAAACAAGGCAGAACTGTTCTGTGTCAGGCAACTTCTAGTAAGGGCAATAAAAATCAGCTGGTACTTGTCAGCTTCCCTGAAATCTACGAGAGTTTCTGTAGGGAGAAGAGAGCTTTTACCTGCTTGTTTTAATACAGAGGCACAGGGACTTTGGTCATTACATCATAAAATTGAATTTTAAGCCTTTTCCATCTCTTGCCACCAGCTTCATTAAAAGCCAAAAAAGCTCTCCAAAACCCCGAAGTGGCCAAAACCCCATGGCAAATTAGAACAAAGGAGCCCAGTGATCCCTCTGCTCAGTGTAAAGCCATCTTAATAAGATTTCAAATTTTTTGGTCAAAAGTAGTCATACCAAATCAAGCTCTGTCCCTTCTCTCCTCTCCATGGTGCAGCCAGGAGGAAGTTTCAGCCACTCCTTGTTTTGTTTTAGGACAGGTACAATCTACAGTAGAAAGAAAAAAGAGGAAAATCTTCCTGTTTCACCTTTGCAGCTGCAGAGATCCCTGAACAGTCAGGGTGAGCACTCAGGTGTAGCAGCTCTGGATGTGTCAGGCACCAGCAGGGAAAAGCTGTTGCTTTTCATTTTTCAATTTTAATTTCCTGAAAAGAAGCAGAGGGTATATTCAGGAAGGCACTGAAAATGAGCTGACAAAATCAAAAAGCAAGAGGTTCTTTTCACCCTGTCAGCTTTTTGTTGTGCTTGCTGGGAAACCCAGCAACACTATCAAAGTAGCAAAAGGGAAATCCACGTATGAATTTGTAAGTGTGGTAACTGTACCACTTAATTAGTGGCTTGTCTTCATTTTCTTCTGCCTTCACTCAGAGTCAGGATTAAAAACATGAAGGAGACGAATTTCTCGTGTTCGGACTTGGTTGTTATTAAATCTTATCTAAAGTACAGAGAGTTCTGCAACACTTCTAGCTACTAGCAAAAAGCAAAATGAAGGTGAACGTAGCTAGTTACAAGGTCTTTTAAAGCTAAACAGTTCAATAGAGAATTAACACCTATATTATTTATACTTTTGACCCAATAACCAAACCCCTGTGACCCACAGTGCAGCACTAACTCTCCAACCAAAAACTACTACCTGAAGTCATGAAGAAGAAAGAAAAAGACAGAGACACCACCCAAAATCCTCCATCTTGTCCCATACCTATTACTATATTCTAAAAACCTCAAATTTAAAACCCTTCACCATGTGAAATCACACACTTCCATTCTAACTACACACCGGTGATTTTAACTCCACCACTCAAATTTGGAAGCCTTCTCCAAGGGCTCAGGTCAAAAGCAGTGTTCTCCAGGGGGTCAGTGCCAGAAAGCACAGAGAGCTCAAAACTCCCAGGGTTCTGGGCTCCAACATGAATTCATCACAGCTGCTGTGGTTCTGAGCAGGTTCCCAGGACACTTCCTGCCCTGTGGCCTCACATGTGGCTTTTCTGGCACCACAGAGGCAATGCCCTGTCTCACTCCTTGCCTGCCCTGTGCCACCCTGCCCTGGCACCTGGATTGTCCCACAGAGGTTGAGGGATGCTGTCTGTGCCCTCTGTTCATGCTGCACTCCTTTTTTGGGGAGACAAGGCGGGGCAAGAGCTGCTCTCTTCACTGGCTGGGTGTGGAAAGGAGGCTCCAGTGCCTGCTGAGAGATGTGTGAGCTATCAGAACCCTACAGCCAGCTCTCCCCTCTGGTTTGATGTGTCTTCTCTGCCCAATTCCCCTCCCTGCATCACCCCACCTGTGCTCTGACACTGTGCCTGGTGCTCCTGGCTTCTGATACCTTGTGTCACAGTGACAGGAGTGACAAGTGCCAGGCTCTCCCTGTCACTGGCATGACTGCACCAAATGGTTCAGTGATGAGAAACAGAGCAGCTGCTCTCCTGACAGGGCTCTCCGGGAGCTACAGCTGCCTCCTCTTTCCCACAGTCATCCTCCATCACTCCCCGAGAGATGCCACCTCTTTTTTCCACAGGCATAGGCAGGTCCATGTACCCTGTGTGCATGGATAGAGGGAGGGAATTCCTCCCTGTGAGGGTGCTGAGGCACTGGAACATGTTGCCTAGACAAGTTGTGGATGCCTCAGCCCTGGAAGTGTCCAAGGCCAGGCTGGACAGGGCTTGGAGCAACCTGGTCTAGTGGAAGGTGTCCCTGCTCGTGGCAGGGAATTGGGAAGAGATGATCTTTAAGGTCCCTTCCAACCCAAACCATTTGGGATTCTTTTCTTAGTACAGATCCCATCAGAGTGGCATGAGATGAAGAAAGGGTCAGGAAATGGCACTACCTGGTAAGCAAAGAGCTCTGCAAGAGTGGCTGCCTTTATTCCTGCCTGGGGGATGTTAGGGGTGAGCAGGTATTTCACCACTTGGGCATTCAGTCCTTCCTGCTGCCCTGGGGAATGGGCTGGCAGTGAGAGCTCCCTACCCACTGCCCTTGCTGATCAGCTTCCCTTGGTGACAGCAGGTGTGTGGAGTGAGCCTGTCCAGGACAAACACACGGAGACAAGAGAGCTGGCAGGCTGGGGGAGCTGCCTGTGCCTGGGGACACACGCTGGAGGAAGTGTGGCTGTGTCTCCAGCTCACTGCAGCCATAGTTTTACAGGACTTTTTAAAAGGCATGTATTCATAGGGCAATGGATAATGGGTTTAAAGTGAAAGAGGAAGAGGTTAGATTGGGTTTTAGGAAGAAATTCTTTACTATGAGACACTGTGAGGTGATGAGCTCCTGCACAGGCTGTCTAAAGAAGCTGTAGTTGCCCCATCCCTGGAAGTGTTCAAGGCCAGGTTGGATGGGGCTCTGAGCAACCTGGGATAGTGGAAAGTGTCCCTGCCCACAGCAGGGATTTCCAAAACGAGTTTTAAGATCCCTTCCAACTCAAACTGTTCTGTGATTCTGTGATGTTTTCATGCCCCAGGGGGACAGGAGGTGTCGCTGAGGCTGGGAGCTGGTCCCACCCTGGCCAGCTCTAAGCCAGGGAGGACATTTGCAGAAGCAGATGCCAGAGAAGCCAACCTGCCCTCAGGTTTTGCTGGCAGAGCTGGGGGGACACCTGGCTTGCAGCACTCAGCTGCCAGAACCTGCACAGCCACTGCCCACATATTGTGCTTTATCTTCTTTTTTCTTCTCTGCCAGACTTGGGATTAAAAGCTTGAGAGACAGAATTTCGTGTTTGGACTCAGTTGTTTATTAATTCCTATCTATATTACAGTGAGTTCCACAGCACTTCCAGCTAACAAGCTAAATATGGTGATTTATCTCTCTCTCTACAAGGTCTTTTAAACCTAAACTGTCCAATTAAGAATGGACACCTAAATTATTTTTACATTTGACCCAATAACCAAACACCCGTGACCTGCAATGTGGAATTTTCTACCCAATTACAAAAGTACCACTTAGACCATGAAGAAGAAAGAAACCTCTGCCCCAAAACCTCCATCTTGCTTTATACCTATTACTATATTATAAAACCCCAAATTCTAAATTTTCCACAATGTGATATTACACACTTCTATGCAAACTATACACCCATGATCCCAGTTCTATCATTCAATAGAATTTCTATTCTATTCTATTCTATTCTATTCTATTCTATTCTATTCTATTCTATTCTATTCTATTCTATTCTATCCTATCCTATCCTATCCTATCCTATCCTATCCTTCAATAGAACTTCTCCAAGGCCTCAGGTCAAAAGCAGTGTTTTCCTGGGGGTCAGTGCCTGTCAGCACAAAAAGTCTAAAATTCTCAGTATCCAGGGTTCCAACACCCTCACCCAGCTCACTCTGGGCAGAGAAAGCTCCTGTCCACTGCCACACATCACACACACACCCAGCCCTGTCTGCTCTGGCTGAGCCAGACCCTTCAAAGCCTCCAAACAAAGGGAATTTAGCCTAGTGAGCACCAGCTGCTCATCTTTAGCCTTGACAGGAGGAAAGGCAGCTCCTCTTGGAGAAGACAGGGCTGCACCAGCCCTGGGGTGGGCACTGCTTTACCCAGCCCTTACTCACCTGGCAGGGGTGAGGTGAGTGTCACCTGTGATGGCATTCTGCCCTGCTGCCCAGGCAGCACTGGGCACTGATTTCCAGAGAAATCACATGTGCTGAGCCACGTACACTGCATGTAAAGGAAAAGCCATTCCTGGGAGGGCAGAGGCTGCCTGGTCTTGCCCCAGTGTTCTTTGTTTTGTGTCCATGAGTTCAATGGACTCTTTGCACTCAGCTGGGCTGAGCACAGTGTTCCCAGCTCAGCTCATCCACTCACAATAAAATGGCCAATTCACGAGGAAATCATGTCT
>VWZS01006028.1:14646-125917 GCA_013397075.1 Rhabdornis inornatus | reverse complement strand
CTATCCTATCCTATCCTATCCTATCCTATCCTATCCTTCAATAGAACTTCTCCAAGGCCTCAGGTCAAAAGCAGTGTTTTCCTGGGGGTCAGTGCCTGTCAGCACAAAAAGTCTAAAATTCTCAGTATCCAGGGTTCCAACACCCTCACCCAGCTCACTCTGGGCAGAGAAAGCTCCTGTCCACTGCCACACATCACACACACACCCAGCCCTGTCTGCTCTGGCTGAGCCAGACCCTTCAAAGCCTCCAAACAAAGGGAATTTAGCCTAGTGAGCACCAGCTGCTCATCTTTAGCCTTGACAGGAGGAAAGGCAGCTCCTCTTGGAGAAGACAGGGCTGCACCAGCCCTGGGGTGGGCACTGCTTTACCCAGCCCTTACTCACCTGGCAGGGGTGAGGTGAGTGTCACCTGTGATGGCATTCTGCCCTGCTGCCCAGGCAGCACTGGGCACTGATTTCCAGAGAAATCACATGTGCTGAGCCACGTACACTGCATGTAAAGGAAAAGCCATTCCTGGGAGGGCAGAGGCTGCCTGGTCTTGCCCCAGTGTTCTTTGTTTTGTGTCCATGAGTTCAATGGACTCTTTGCACTCAGCTGGGCTGAGCACAGTGTTCCCAGCTCAGCTCATCCACTCACAATAAAATGGCCAATTCACGAGGAAATCATGTCTGAATTACCCTGGTTTGAACTCATCAGAGGAACTGAACTTGCAAGGGAACACAGAGATCTAGGGCAGGAAGGGAAAGTCTTCCTGGAGCCGAGGTTTCAGCCAAGCTCCTCTGGGAAGTGAGCAGATCTCCTGTGTAGAGTTTCCAAGCAGGATTCTGTCTGTCTGTGGAGTCCCTACACACCCTGCCATGGGTAGGAGCTGTGCAATCAACAAATCATTCCTGAACTACAACAGGAGAAATAAACTGTGGCCATCACTGCCCCTGCCACAAGCCAAGCAGGAAACTTCAGCCAAAAAAATAAAAAAAAGTAAAAAAAAAGTGCTAATGGCTTGCACTGGCAACTTTTTTTCTGGAGGAATGTAATTAGTGTTTTAATGATTGGATTCTGCATGGCAGTGACTTTCCTGACTTCTCTCTCAGGTGATCTTGGTGACCAGAGGTGGCACCAGCACTGTGCTCACACGGAGGTTTCAGGGCAGGACCTGCAGAAGGAATGAGGTGGGAGGAGTTTGCTGTCCCTGCAGAACCTTCAGCACCAGCACTAACATCATCTTCTGACTTACCTGGGGCATGCAGTGCATCACTGGAATTCACTCATGTCCCATTATGTGGTCAGCTCCTTGAGGCAGAAACTTCATTTAACACTTGCAGACTGCCCAGCAGTTTGGGGCTACCATGGTCTGAAGCCTTCTTCCAGAGAAAGTAACACACAGGATTAGAAGTGGAAAGAAAAGTTTCCACTTTCTTTCCATCTGCTCCAACTTCTCCTAGGAAAGGGAGACAAACATTCCCATCTGATCCTGACAGATGTCTGTCTCCTGGTGGAACGTGGCTGTCCCTGGAGAAAGATGGATGAATTTTAAACTGAGGAGCTCCCAGAGCAATGTGACAGTTCTATGTACACATGTGGATAAGCACTGTGGAAGTGTTATTAGGGCCAGACTGAAGAAGCAGTGTTTAGAATTTGAGAGATTTAGTCTATGAAGTCAAAGTTGCAACTTGAGCCAAACCCACTTCACATCAGAGACCCTCTCTAGGACCTGTGATTATTGTAAAATTGCCAGTTGGTAAATCTTAGCTAGATATGGAGGAAGAAAATATTGGAAAAGCTTCCTGGTAAACTCAGTGTTGAGAGGGTAAGCTCTGCCTCCATTTCAGCTCTTGTGGTTTTAGGGGCTTGTTTGTCTTTCTGGTGGCTGTGCCTGGAACCACTCGGGGCTGGATGGCTGATGTACATTTCTTATGCATTCATATTCCTGGCAGAGGTGTTTAAAGTGATCAGCAGCTTTTGATAGTTGCAAAATTTACTGCCAGCACCATGTAATCACTGGCTATTATCTCCTCCACCCCGCTAACTCCTTGAGGATAAAAAAAATAATCTAAAAATTTTGTGTAATTTTCTTCTTTGATCCTCCCTTGGCAATTTTTTAGAACAGTGGTTGTGCAGCTGGGAGTGGAGAGACTGATGTGGGTGTCATGTGAAGGATTTCAATGTGTTTTGTGAAGGGATAATGAAACAGCCCTCAAAGATAGGGAGTCCTTTCAAATGATTAGTCTCCTTCACCTGGTTAAAGACAGCCATCATTAATATTCTTTTGGGACTTTGTGAACAGTATGTACCAGCATGAAAAGAAATATCAGGCTCTTATACATGTCCTTGTTATTATGCTGCTTTACATTTAGACGGGCTAAAAAGAGGCTTTTCATGGACTGGAGTGGCTCATACTATAATGCTGGAAAAATGAGATAGTGGAGAAGACAAAAGGTTTCAGCTTTGGGCAGTGTGGGCCATGGCAGTAGCTGATGAACCTGTATTTGGGCAGAAGGAGGTAAAATCATGCCACATGTAAGCACTGCAGTCATCACATGGCAGGAATACTCCTGTTAGGCCCCTTGCATCCATGAATCTCCAACTGGAATTTTGTGAGGATAGCCTGGTCTGCAAATTTGTGTGCAAATGGAACTGCCAAACCTACTTTGTTAAAAGTTGTATTGCAACGTGAGAGACACACCAGCAGCATGGAGACATTTACCTGGTGTCCAGGTGACCTTGTTTTGACACTTGGCAGCAGTGCCTGGCACTTTGCTCCCAGCTAAAGCCAGCCCAGCCCTCAGTTTTATTCTTCACACCCAGGTGCAGGTAAGGGGTGTGAGTGTCCTGTGTCCCTGTGGCTCAGCAATGCCAGCTCCTGCCTCTGCTGCCCTGGGGGCTGCACCTTGGATGGAGCCCCTGCAGCAGGAGGGACTCCAGTGCCCTTCCTGAGCCTCAAACAGAGCCCCAGGATGGTTTGGGTTTAGATCATCTTGTTCCACTTCCCTGCCATGGGCAGGGACACCTTCCTGGACCAGCTCCATCCATCCTGACCATGGACACTTCCAGGGATGGGGCAGCCACAGCTTCTCTGGGCAACCTGTGCCTCAGCCTCTTCACTCTCACATAAAGAATTTCTTCCTAATATCTAATCTAAACTTATTCTCTTCTAGTTTGAACCCACTTCCCCTTGTCCTGTCACTCCTTAAAGGGACTGGCCTTGCTGGGAGTGCAGATTGGAGCATGAGCTCCCCTTCCTGCAGGTCAGAATTCTGCTGTGCAGAGAGAAATGGCGAAAGGATTTGGCTGCAGATGCTCCTCTGATGCCTGCAGTGATTCCTTCTCCTCCTCTGGGCATGGCAGGAAGGAAAGGGGAGCCCCAGAGCACAGAGCATCCCTGGCTGTGCTGCCAGGAATAGCTGGGATAGGGGAGCAAGGGCAGCCTGTGCCACATACCCAGAGCTAATCCACTTTCACCTGCCCTGGTGTGTTTGCACAGATAATATGCAGACATTATTTTCCAGGCAGTTCGTAGAAGGCACCAGCCTGCAGCTTCAGGAAGACTGCCCTGTGTAAATGCACACTCAGAGGGCACATTCTGATATGAGTCAAGGTGGTGAAATTAACTTTTTGCTGAGCTCTGAAGAACACAGGGTTCAAAAGTAAAATTCAAAAACCTCGGGCAAACCCCATCTGGCAAACAGGCTTTGATTTTGACCCCATTGCATGGAGTAATAAATCCACCCATGAAGCACAACACAGGACTCAGCTCTTTTTTGAAAGGATGTCCCAGGAGTTATTCACTTTTACAGTCTGCAAATACCATTCTCACTCTGCAAACTCTGAGTTCCTCCTGCAAGTCACGCCATGGAACTCCTCTCCATGTACAATGTGTCTTTCAGAGTGAATATTGTCTCCCTAGTTAAATGTTAACGACTGGGATGAGAAAAGACCTTTATCCTAGAGATAAATTCCGAGGTGTTACAAGGTTGTTGCACTGGAAATAATGGACTTCATCTCAGCATTGAAATAGTAAACACTCTGAGTTAGCCTGCATAGCTCATGCTTGAAAGAAAGAGTTGTACCATATTAATTGGTACAAGCTTTTAATACTAATCAGCTTGTAACCTTTTCAGTTTAATTTTAGGTATTTTCATGCAAAGGATGCCTGGATCTGAAGAACACCTACGTGCAGCCATGTGAATGTCTGTAATTCAGTGCAGTTCAAAGCTGTGGGAGCTGCTGAGTGCTCACAATTTTCTCCTCAGTAGAAACAGTCAAATAAATACATAAATAAAAATGTAGGGTTAGAAATGCACTTTTTTCCCTGCCTTTTGCATGCAGTTGCCAGTGGATGAAGCTGGATGACCTGTCCTAGCTCAGTCTTATGAAGGTGCAGCCATCAGGCAGCACCTGATGCTTCTGCATGGATGGAAAAGGCAGCCTGAAGCACAGGTCGAGGAGTAAATCACCATGCAAGGTGGAGAAATGGCACAGCTGGTAGGATAAAACGAAAGACTGTAAATAAAGGGGAGATTCCTGCAGTTTTTGCCAGAGTCTCCCTGACTCTGGATGAGGCTCAACAACCCTGAAATGTGTGATGTGTCCTCTGCAAGAGAAGGAGCTGGGAAGAGTCACTGCCCCCGGAGATCTGCCCTTGGCAACACACACAGCAGAGGAGGAGGAGGATCAAAGTCTTGAGTGAGGGGAAGAAAAAAATGACAGCCTGGAAGAAATGAAATCATCCTTTATGACACACACATCACCTCAGTGAACTTTCAGGAGTACATGGTGTTTTAAACCTATGACCCAATAACCTTTAGGAAAATATTTCTTCAGCTCGATAAGAAATCACCTCCCTGCAGCCAGTCCTGGAGGAGCAGTGGGTCCAGTCACCCTGGAGAATGGTGGGAAGGCAGCTGTCCCTGGGGAAGCACCAAATTCCCAGTGTGAGCATGGTTTGGTGGGTGTTTAACCAGCTCCCTGTGCCTTATCCACACTCCACAGAGCCCAAGGGCAGCAGGGATCCCAGCCACAACCATGAGTGTCCATGGCTGTCTCAAAGCCTGGCAAGGAAAAATGGTGGGAAACACTTCTAACAGGCATGTTAGGGGGTTGGGTTTTAATATAACTCTGCTTGAAATGAATAATTTTGGTTTTTTTGAAGGGAAATAATAGCTCAAACACAAAAGCACTGCTCTGAGTGCTCATTTCATTTAGCTGAGGCTTGCTCAGTAGAGAAAATGAAATTTCGAGCTTTCAAGTTTGTATTGGTTTTTGGGATTTTGGGGTTTTTTTGCTGGGAAATTTACTCATCAAAAGGGAAATCTTTCCACCTTCCTAGGGAGAAGGTTAGTGCCTCAAGCCTGTTGGTGCTTAAGATGTGTTCTGTCAATGCCCTGAATAACAAGCTGTAATTTTGGCCAGCCCTGAAGTGGAAGCACGAGCACCAGGGACAAATTGGCATTCAAGGTTTACCCAGGGCAGCTGCTGACTGGGCATTCCAGGAGGCATGGGCACATCTGAGGAGGATTTATATGTTTTTGTGTTGATTTTCTCATGCCATTTTCCAGCCTGGAGTGTGTCCCAGCTGTCCTGAGCCCAGAACACCCTCAGTGGGCTGAGAACAAGTTGGGGTTTTTTTGGGGTTTTTTTTTGGTTTGGTTTTTTTTTTTTTTTTTTTGGTATAAAATGACAGAGCTGCTCCAAGTCCCTGTCAGTTTGGAGCTTTAGGGCAGAGGATTTGCCAGCCAGGCTGTAGCTGTGCCTCCACACAGTTTGGAAAACAGAGGTTTTTTCCTCAGAGACTTTATAACAAACGTTGGCTCTGACAGCACCAGTTTGCACTTTCCAAACCCTCCTGGTTCTAAGTTTGTCTTGCAACAGAGCCAAGAATGGTGTTACAAAAAATGTCTACAGATAGCTGCTTTATGTGTGTGCTGGTGCCTGAGCACACCTGTGATTCCTGGTTATGTGCCAAAATAGCCAGAAAGCTTTTTTTGTGTGTGTGAGCTTGACTTCTCACTAACCAAGAGCCAGAAATGTCTGACCTGTTGGTTCCAGCTCCTCATTTATGAGGACATCTAAAAAGTGGGTTTGGCCAAAAGTTTTTATTTTCTGATAATGGGAACTGTTGGTTTTCACATCCAAAAAACCACAAGGTGCTTCGTAAATGTGAGTCTCCCAGTTTGAAAGGAGAGGGAAGCCCTGGCTTGCTCACCTGCCCTAGAAGGGATTTGAAGCCAGTGGCAGATTAATAATTTTTTTATTATGATTTACTGTTTTTTTGGGCTATCACAACATTCACACACAGACCTCCAATGTCCCATTTTTTTTTCCAGAGTCCAAACAACATCTCTGCCTAGGCACTGCCCTGGAGAGCTGAGAGAAAGAAGAGATCACCTGCTGCTCTGCCACCTTGCCTAGAAAAGGAGCATCCAAGCTCTTTAATTTTAAACACACTTCGAAAGTTCTTGCTGTATTTTTCTGGTACTGAACAATTCTGTTGACAAGGGTGCTGTCTGGAAGAAAGTGGTGCATACAGAAGGGTGGCTCAGGAGGCTCCAGAACAACCTCTGGGACAGTAGTTTTTTTCGAGTTGGGAGTCAGAGCAGCAGCTGGATGGCCCCCATGAAGCTCCTTTCATATAAACTCCTCCTGTGGGCTGGGGTTGAGTGCTCCTCATCCCTGACAGGCATATTCCTTTGTTTTATAGCCACAGCAAAGTCAAGGAGATGGGAAACAGGCAAGTACAGGGAGATCTTGCGTTAGTGGGGTAGATGATTTACCCACTCTGTCCTCTCACAGAAACTTTCACAGTATGACAGCAGAATAAAAGCAATTTATGTTCTCTTAATCCCACAGACCAGGCATGAAGGTGAGACTTGTTCTTCAGGTGTTTTGAGAGAGAAGTTTGCAGCAAGAACCTGGTGTTTAAAATGGGAAAATTGAACTGTGCATGACAGTGCTTCTCCTGACAGGCTCAAACCCCCACATGGAGCAGATGCTGTTGTTATTGCTGCTCAGAGGCAGCTCTGAGATGAACAATTTCCATGTACAGATACTCCTGTGGCATTACATGACTCCTGCATTAACAGACACTAAATTTCCCTTGTAAATTGGCTGCTGTGGGGGTACTCACACTTTTAAAAAGCTGTTTCCCTCCCAAGACCCAGTTTGATCTGATTATCAAACCATATTAAAGAACAGAGTAATGGGCTGTGGGATCTCACAGCTTAAAACAACAACAAAAAAAAAAAGTAAAATCTCAGAGCTCATCATTGGTTTCCCAGGCTAAATGGTGTGGAATTGTTATGACCCATTTCATGTTCAGCTTCTTTGATCACAAGTCCAGGATAGAAATGCAAGGCTGGGATGCACTTGGCACTGTCATGATGCTGAAAGCTGCCACAGGTCATAGAAAGTTCTCTGTAAGACACCTACTGTAAACTGAAACAACACTGAGACACAACACTTATTCATTGGAATAGGGGGAGAAGAAATTAAATCACACTCTGTGGGAGACATCTGTCTCCCTGCCTCAAAAAACTTCATTGTCATGCTAAGTCTGGTTTTAAAATGTCACCTTGAAAATGTGTGACATTTTAATGGGATGATTGCCAAGATTCTCAAATCTTTTAATTAGCATATGAATCACAATGTTAAATATTGTGGGAAAAGCATAAGAAACTAGAATTATGAGAGAATGCCTTGCATTTCCCTTGGTTAAACATATCTTGGGAGGACTGTCTCATAAAAATCTAATATTACAAAGACAAATGAGATTTAAAAAAAAGTACTGCGGTATTCCCATTTATACCATCAGCTGGTTGTGATTGCATGGGGTTTTTTTAAAATTTATTTTACAACTGCCTATGAAAGCAGCCTGGGTGTTGCTTGTTCTTTCAATAACCCTCACAGCACATTACAGCATCGCCACAGCCACTACTACTGCAGCCCTGAGGATGGGTTGCATTCCCTTTTTCCACGTTTCTGATGCAGCTCCAAAAAAATCCAGCAGGATTTCATCAATGTCTTTTGTTCATCTCTCTCCAGTAAACAGTTTTTTTGGTTGCTCCTAAAAATGGTGGAGGCCAAAACAAACCATCAGTTCCCAAAAATCCTTCAGTTAGGGAAAGCCAAAGAGCCTGCACTGTGCAAGAAGCTTCCTTTGTGTCAGGCAAGGCTGGTGGGAGTTAAGCACATGGATAAGGACTTGCTGGATTAGCGTTTGTGGTTAGAGAAAATCCTTCCAGCTGAAACAAAACTTCCTATAAGGATCTCTTAAGAAGTTTTACTGGGAGGAGGGTGCAGTCAAGTCTGTACAGCAGGTTTTCTCATCTAATGTGAGCAGCACAGTGCAGGAGCTGGCAAGGCCAAAGCAACTGTTCATGGCTCCTGCACAGCTCATCTGCCCTGGGAGCTGATTTGTGACGGAAATCTGCTTGAATGGAGACGGTAAATTCGATTTAGTTGTGCAAAAGTAGTGAAGGATTCCACAGCAGAACAATTTGGGTCCAACAATCCAATGTACTTTGGATTATAAGATTTAGTAAAGAAAAAGGGCACAAACCACATAATTCAGATTCTACCTTCAAGCATCAGAAGTTTGAGGTTAATCAAAACTAGGGTGTAGTTCATCCGTCCATGAAGATGTCTGTGTGAGTTGGAGCTGCCACTGTGCTTGGATCTTTCCATTTCCCTTGGGATCTGCTGAAATCCAGGGATCAGAGCCCTTTACAGTTTGCAGCAGAAATCCCAAAACCACACAAAAAAAGCTGTTTAAAGGAAGAGGCACCAGCAGACGGAACTAGCTGTGAGTCTGTCCAGGCTCTCTAGAAACTTCCAGGTAGAAACAGAATAGAGGGATGGAAGTTTTGAGGTAATTTGGATCTCCCTGAGAGATATAATAACAGAATAACTGAAATAATGGCTCTGTGCTAATGAAAGAGACCAAACACAGGAAATGGCACTGGGGGAGAAATGAGAGTTAAACTCAGGATAAATGTGCAGAAACAACAGGAGAATGAACCTGAATTTCCAGAGCAGGAGGCAGGATTTGCTGGGCCATGGGGGGAAAGGTTGGTCCCCTCCTGCTCATCTCTCTGACAAACCAGCTCTGGGCTTTGCAGGGCTGGGGAGCCAAGGGGAACCTGAGCAATGTCCATGCACGGAATCCCTGGTCCCAGCAGCCACACCATGATAGGGAGGACAACATTTCCCAGCTGGGAGAAACCAGGTGAGCAGCTTGGCTGTGGCTTGTGGGGCGATTTATGTGGGATAAATCTCGGGGGGGATTTATTCCAGTCTTCCCTTTGGGGAGGTGGTGCACAGGCATCAATCCCAGCTGTTCACACAGCTGGAACACCTGGGCACAGCTTGGCTCCCAACCATCACAAAACCATCAGTGGAATTGAACTCTTCATGATGTATCACAGGGATAATTCTAAGGCTTCTCCTCCAAGGAAAACCATCCCTCCCCTCTCCTGTACAGCCCCTTCCCTTATATTTATTATGTGAACATTGGTCTTTAGGATCACGGACAGCTCTCATGTGAACACATACACAAAATGAAACAGTAACACCCATTTCTGTAGAAGAATATATTATTTAGCAGATCAATTTAAAAGTAAAAAAAAAAAAATCTGTACATCTTTGAAGGTGTCTCTTGTTGTTTTTTTTTTGGATCAACAAGGATAAAAATGTGTTTGCACCATGGTTTTCTCAGCTTTGTGCTCCCTTCTTTGCTTGTGCTGAAGGATCCCATGGTGTCCAGCTGTACCAGGCCACAGAGCGACCCTGCAAACAAACCCACTAAGGTTTCTTCTGATTTCTTCTAGTGTAGAAAAAAAAAAAAAAAAAAGAAAATTGCATCCACTATGCTGGGCTTCTGAATGTACTGTGAACACTATAAAATTCAGAGAATAATGAGGAGAAATATGTCATTAGGGCCTACCAGGCAAACAAAAATGTATGCCAGGACCCTTGTCAGTGTATAAGCATCTGGTGAGCTGTGCTGTAATTAGCATACTGCTGTACACAGACAGGGACTATCTTGACTAAAACAACTCCTGGTGCCAGTGGATCATTTCCCAGAAAAGGCTCCTTGGCTAAACTCTGATTTGTCTCTACAGACTGTGGTCACCAAAAAGGCAGATCTGCTGCAGCCTGTGCAGTGTCTGCAGGGAGAACCCTGCTGGGAAGCTGTGGTGAGAATTCAGGAGCCTGGGGAGTCCTGCAGGAAGCTGTGGTGAGAATTCAGGATCCTGGGGAGTCCTGCAGGAGGCTGTGGTGAGAATTCGGGATCCTGGAGAGTCCTGCAGGAGGCTGTGGTGAGAATTCGGGATCCTGGAGAGTCCTGCAGGAGGCTGTGGCGAGAATTCGGGATCCTGGAGAGTCCTGCAGGAGGCTGTGGAGGGGATGCCAGAGTCTGGGGAGCCCATGGTGTCCCAGCTCCAGGTGACACAGCTCCTCTGAGAGGAGGCTGCAGGCTGTGGATCCATCCCTGCCACCTCTCCCTGTATGGTCCCACTTGGATTTTGACGTAGCCACCACCTCTGCTTGGCAAATACAGCATTTCTCAAACCAGAGCAGCCTCAGGGCTCATGGTTTTTCGTTCAAAGGCTGTTTCTTCTCACTTTTCAGTACTGCTGGATGTCAAACCTTCACTTTTCTGTTTCTGCAGCTGGAATGAGGAGAAAAGCAGGATTAATCCCCCCTGACTCACTCACAGTGCTGCTTCCAGTGCTGCTGTGAGTCCCACGCTCAGCTTTCCACAAGGCATGTGCAACATTTCCTGGGAAATAACAGGCAGCAGCTTGGAATATCACAGGCATTGTTTCATCCAAACAGCTCTGGATGAATGTCCTGGGCAAACAGAGCTCAGTCTTTCTCATCAGCTATTGTACTAGGCTCTCAGATTATTAATTAAATCCTCTTGTTTCAGGATATTTCTGAATTCAAGCAGCTCCTATTTTTTAAGACCTCTTGTGCCAATACACTGTAATTAAAGCTCCATCAGTTCGTATAAAAATGCTGCTTTGACAGTTTTTGTAAACCAGAAGCAAAATCTCAGCTCAACTTGAAAGATGAATAAGACTCAGAAAGTCTGGCAGTTGTATTTGAGTTCTTTTGCCCTCATTTGAGAAATGCTCCTGTCTAAATGGAAAAATGCCTGAAAGACTTTGTTCTTTAAAATTTAGTGTCCTCAGAGCCTGTGCTCTTTGATCAACAAGCTCAGTATTTGAGCTGCTGAGGGGCTTTTCCTCCACAGCACTTGGGAGGAGATGGGAGCTACAGCAAAGTTCCTGTCCACCCATGGATGATCAAGTGAAGGAACCTTCATTACCCACACATTAAACAATATCAGCACAATTGGTGCTCCAGGGCACTTCCCAACTTATTTTAATGATGGAGTGGCTGAGAGTACCCTGCCTACATGATGAATTTTTTCATGTCAGAAAACTCCCTGCTCTGTGATGCCGTTTGGGCAGGTTTTGTCATGGATCTTTGCAGGGAAAAGAGGCACTGGAAGAGGTGTGCAAGGAAGGAGTGCAGGGCCATTGTCACAGGCTGGAGCAGCACTCTGACTGCTGCCCTGGGCACTGGTCTCTGCCCTGCCAGGCTCCTGAGGCAATGCAGGTATGCTGAGAGACAGCAAATGCAGTTACCTGGAATTCCCACCTCCCCTGAGCCTTACAAAATGAGAGATGCTCTGTGCATTAAAGTCCCTAATGGGCAATAAAAGGGCTCCACTGGTTGTGTGTTTAATCCTCCTGGGTGCTCTGCATGACAGAGTGATTCTTCATAAAATGCCAAGCACATCCTTGATGACACACAGGTGACTGGAAGTTCCTTCCCAGAAAATAAACTCATGCACTGGTGCTGCAGAGCCTTGAACTGCCCAACCAACCCCAGAACATTTTGCTGCAGTGTAACCCAGGCAAATTCCTTCCCAAGGGAGGGCAGATCCCTCCAGGGAGAGGTGTTTGCCATCGTGCTTCCTTCAGGGGAGTTATCCCTGGGGTCTGTGCCTTGCAAGCAGCTCCTTTCCCCTGTCCATACTTGTGTGGACTCTGCAAGGACATGTTTTTACTCCTTGTGGCACACACCTCTCTCCAGGTGTAATGAATGTGTTTCTCAGGATAAGGATTATGCCACTAAGCATTCCCACAGTTTCAGAATTAAGCTGCTGCTTAACAATACCATTTGGCTTATTCAATTATAAGGAGTTAATTGGAGTTTACCTCTTTCATAGCATCATCTATCTGTTTTAGCCCCTCGTAGTGGTCTCTGGATTCCCACAGAGGCTGGAGCATCACTTCCTCCACTTCTGGGAATAGCTAGATGGAAACAAGAGAAAGAATATCAGCATCTCCCTTTGCATTCCTTAACTTGCTGCATTATTTAACTGAAAATTTATGTTGAAAATGGGGTGGTGGGTGGGGTGTGGGAGGTACATCCCCATTTCCCTGGGTAACTGAACACCTGGAGGGGCAAACACTGCAAGCTCTGCTCTCCTCCTCCTTGGTGTCTGGCCCTGGGTGACTTTACCTTCGTCACAGTTTCGAACATGGGGATGAGGACGAACTTGAGGAACCCGATCTGTGCCGTGGGCTTGGTCACTTTGTCGCGGTCCATGAACGGTGCCACCGGGAGCCCCTCGGATTTTTCTCGGTCGCTCTGGAACAAACCCAGAGGTGACAAATGTTAATCCTGTCCAGGAGGCTGTGAGAGGAGTGATGCACCCAGCAGATCAGTATCCCTCAGATGCAGATCACAGAGGTGTCTGAATATAGCACAGAATAGCGATGTGCTTCCCTCAGGCCAATGTCTCTGCTTTGTGCAGAGCAACATCAGAATAAAGGGAATTCTGTTCAGTTATTTCTGCTCAGCACCAGCATCAAAGTGTTCACCTCCAGGCTTACAGGGTGGCTGACTCCCTTTGCAAACCCACTGGACTTGTGAGGTAAAATATTTCAGAGCATTCAGAAAACTGGTGATGATTCTTGCTGCTCTCAAAGAGAAGGAATAGTTCTGTGATTTCTCCATTGTTCTCCAGGGAGTAATTATTTTCAAGTATTCAACCAGAAATTATATCTCCTTCTTTACTAATGATTAAAAGAAAAAATCAATTGCATCCACTTGCTTACTGAGCAGTTTCTTTTGCTGGCATCCTTCTCTGACTTTCTGTAATAGAAGCTTTCCATGGAATCACAGAATGGTTTGGGTTGGAAAGGACCTTAAAGATCACCCAGTTCCGACCCCCTGCCACAGGCAGGGAAACTTCCACCAAACCAGGTAGCTCAGAGCTAGAACCTGTCTGGGCTGTCAGACAGTGAAGCACGTGTGAGATTTGGAAATAGCAGAAAATTGTGAAATTGTGCAATTGCATCTCTCCCTCACTCTTACCTGCATAAAATACTCCTCCAGTAAGCAATCTACCCAGGGCTCTGCTACTTCCATTGGGCGGACTTCGTTGGAGATGTCACAGCATTTTATCAGTACCATCTTCAGCTGAAAGAGGATAACACTTTAATGCTGTAGTCCTAAAGCCAACCCCTTTCTCCCCATCCACAACCTCACAATGCAGTGGGAGGTAATGCTTTCAACCAGAAAGGACAATTTCAGGATTAAACCAGAAGTCTTAAATGATCTGGATCCTTTTTCCCTCTCTCATTTGCTCTGTGTAAATCACTTATCCCCTCTCTGCCTTGGTTTCCCCCTCTGCAGCACTGGGATGTGCCACAGTGGGATGTGCACTTATCTGCTGCATGAAGAGATTCAGTCACAAGTGATCACTGAGCTTTTTGTGGAGCTCTCAGAGGCAGCTGGGAAAAGATTTCCCTGGAAATCTAAGCCAGCTGCTCTGGGAAATAAAGGAGACTAGAGGTTTTATTCTTACGGATTTTTTTTTTTTTTTTGCCCCACAGTAAAGGAAGATAAGAATTTGTGGCTTAATAGAGTAATTTTTTTTTTTATTTTCCTGATGTGGCTTCAGGATTTCTAAAGCTGGAATAATCTATTTAATATAGAGCACTTCCAAATTCTAATTATTTTTTGGTGGGGCAGAGAATATTGGAAGGATTCTTTTTTGATAATACATATTAAATCTTGCTTTTAAAACAAACAAATGTTAATCTACAAGCTTTCATTCCATGTACAGAAAAATAACAATCCAGGAAACCTCCTTACACAGGTCATGTGTTCTTCATTTGTGTAATCAAAGTTTTCCATTTTTTCCTTGAAAGAGTCCAGTATTTCTGCATGTCTCGCCATGTCTGTAGCCAGGATTAATGTAATTATCCCCTAGCAAAGAAAACATGTTCACATATTAACTTGACATTCCTTACAAAGTTTGCTATGGTGAAGCCAAGTAGGGTCTGTCTTGCACACAAAATGCCTGAGATGCACTGAATTGCTCATGCTGGAAGGGGAAGTTTCTGACTTGGAACTGCCAAGGAGACTGGAAGAAGGTTATAAAGAGTTTGTGGTACATGAGGATCACGGTTTTATGTGATATTCCAGAGACACTGAGGTTTTTCCTTTCTGACTGACTAATTGCAGAAAAGCAAACTTTACAACAGGATGT
This sequence comes from Rhabdornis inornatus, assembly GCA_013397075.1. Taxonomy (NCBI): domain Eukaryota; kingdom Metazoa; phylum Chordata; class Aves; order Passeriformes; family Rhabdornithidae; genus Rhabdornis; species Rhabdornis inornatus. The sequence continues at coordinate 111,344 of VWZS01006028.1, read as the reverse complement.
TAAAAGCCACACTCTGGCTGCCAAGATCCACTTTCATCTCCTTGGAAGGTACCGTGGGTTTTGCTGCTGACTCTTAGTGGCCCTGAGACAAAAAACATGATGTGGGTGCCAGCTGAGCCCATCCTCTTTGGATTAAGGGCTTTGAAACACTTGGACGTGGACAAGGAACTCTGTATCCCCCTTCTGTGCAGAGTTTATGATGGGAAAACGTGTGGTTAATTTAAAGTTGTGTGTTTTCATACAGAACAGTCCATTCTGGGCCTGTGCCAGTTTCCCACATATTGGCAGAATCAGGAACTCTGACCAGCTCTTATACTCTCATACTGCTTCTTCACTTGGTGTGTAAGGAAAGTGTAATGGGGAAATTTAGACTGAATTTTGGCCCTTAGAGCCCTAATGGGAATTGTAACACTGTTCAGTGCCTCAGAGACTACTGTGATGACTCCCAGTGCACCAGGGCCTCTTCCAACAGTACAAGTGCTCTGCTGTTGCAAATCTTTTCCCCTTTTGAAGCCCCTCTTAAAATTAATACAGTGTTCCCTTAAAACATAAACTTCTGCTGTGGGAGCTTAATCCTTCCCCAGCCAGAGCTAATTGGCTCCTCCAACAATATAAATATCTACCCCCAAAATGTCATAGGCTTTAATAGTCAGGATGCACTCATTATTCCTCAGGAATGCATTCCAGAGAGTGCTGCTGTGGAAATTTTCCAAGAATCCTTCTCAGATCCCAAAGAGGGGTTTTTTCAGCCCTGCCCTCCAGGGAGAATGAGCCACTCTCACCATGGAGCAGGGAATTCCGTGCGCGTTTATAACCCCAGGAGCGGCGCGTGCAGGAGCAGCGTCCCTACCTGTCTTATCTGCTTGAACTGCTCCTGGTCCACGTTGGAGAAGATGTTGAACTCTGGCTGGGAGATGATCTGGAAGGCCACGGCGCAGTGGTGGTTCTCCAGCGGGGAGATGTCGTTGTAGCGCACGGCCAGCTCCGTCCGCGCGTTGATCTGGTAGCTGGGGGCAGGGAAAGCCGTCACTAAAAACTCCTTCAGACACCCTCCAGCTGCTCCAAACCACGCTGCTTCCTCTTGCTTGCATTCTTTGCAATGCTTTTTCACTTAGCTGCAGCTTTGGGGTTTGTTTGGTTGTTGGTATTAATTCAGATTTTCAGAGAAAGTAGATATTTAATATCATTTCAGGCTCTGATTCCTGTCAGTGGATGGACATTCACCCAAAAGGTTTTTTTGCCTTCTTTAAGTTTTACCACGTCTCTAGTTTAAGATGGTGTGGAGCAAAACCAGAAGGAACTGTTTGGGTTTAATTCAACCCTCACTAATGGCAAATGCAGGGATTCTCACTGATCCCAGTCAGAGCTGCCTCATCTAATGAATGGTTACAAATAAATCAGATTCTCTCTCTTTCACACAAAAAGTGTCTGTGGGTCAACGGCAATAATTTCCTCATATGAAATTAACCAAGTAAAGTACTCTTCAATATTTATAATTATGAAATAAAGTGTAAGCTAATCCCCCTTTGCATTTTAGTGTTATTATTCCATTATAATAATTTATGGCTCTGTTACCAGATGTAAAGTATTTCACCTTGTTTTCTCAAGAGCTGGGGGGGAAAACTGTTTGAATAGAAATCTGAAAAAAAACATTTTCCTTACAGAACCAAGGACAGCTGGCAAACCCCAACCCAGACCTGGCAAAGCTCTGCTTTGGCCCACATGTGAGTCACCAGCAGGGCCTTGGGAAAAGGTCTGGATGTGAGAAGGAAAACCAAAAAATGCCAACCAGTGTTACCTTCCCAATAAATTTTAAGGGAGGAGAAAGCAAGAGAACAGACTCACGTATTGTTATAGCCTGGATGGTCCAAGTCATGGCACACTGCTGCTGTCATGAGAATCAAAATGTCAATCTGAGAAAATTTCTCCTGCAAAATACAAAACATGAACATAGTATTATGGTTGCTACTTCCTCTATCCCTGTAAATTAAAATAAATAAAGAAACCAGACATATTTACTTTCTAGAGAAATGCAAATCTGAGCAAAATGAAGCAGTATTTCTTAGATGAATTTACTTCAGTCAAGAAAGAGAAATCTGCCTTCCCTTCCAGTAAAAATGACTCAGATTTGCTTTTGTTGCATTAAATAACAGCAGCTCATAGGAGGCAATTTCCTTGATACTTGCTATTACTGCAGAGATCATATAAAAGCACTGAGACATTAGTATAGTCTCCTACAAGTCATTTAAATACCCTGATTAGTTAAAGGGAGGACTGGAATATGGCTCTGTTGCCATTGCATTCTGCATTAACTAAAGTTAGGAAAAGAGCAAGAAAAATTAAATCTTGTGTTCCCACAGCTTTTGAATAGCATGGACTTACATTAAAGCAAATTTTTCTTCATACTGCTACTGGCAAGAAAACAGACTTAGGCCAGTAACTGATATGTGTAACTATGGAGAAAAAATCGGGTTTTTTAAGTGAAAAAAGCAGTTTTGTAAAGAAATGAAACGAATATACGAGTGCAGGTTATCCAGACAGTGAAATTAATTTATGCCTGTAGTTTTGAACAAAATAAAGGTCAAATGTGTGTCCTGCATACAATACATGCCAGGCTACAGGACAAGCACAGGAAAAAGCACTCATTTGGAGAAAAACCTCTTGTGGGGAACATTTTGTACCCCAAACAAAGAACATACCCACAGCCCATAATTCAGTAGGGGTTTGGCTGTCATTCCTAAATGCCTCACTCCATCAGAGTACGAACTGTGGACATCCAGGAGGTGAAGTGACTTTCCCAGCAGCCTCAGAGAGCTGTGCAGGGATTTGGGGTCAGGAATGGGGTGGCAGAGTGGGCAGCCAGAGGTGGAAATGCAACACCTCTGCTCGTGTGTGTGCCTGGGGACTGAGCAAGTGCAGCCTCCTCCAGGGCCACCACTTGCCAGCTGGCTGGTGGCCTATTTTGCAAGAGAAGTGGCTCAGGTTTGAGGATGGCAATGGAGTGGTGCCATGGAGGGGGTGGTACCTGGAGGCTGCAGAGTGAGATCATGCTGTACATCATCTGGGTCACGCAGAAGCAGTGCCGGAAATTGTGGAAGGGGTTGTTTCTGTAATTGTCGTGGATACACAGCTGCAGAGAGAGGCAATGAAGCTGTCAGAGGTGGCAGAGCTCTTTACCAAGCACTGGATATCTTTAAAGGAGTCCTATGTGGCCAAGGATTAGTCTCTGCTAGGACAGTGGCAGCACACGGCTTCTGACACTTTCTGCCTTCCTGGGTGAGATTTGTGTGTTCCAAGAATTCACCAGCAGGTAAAGTTCACAGAAAATCCCCTCTCATACCAGCCAGCAACGGGCAAACATCCAGCACAGCTGCATCTCAGTCCTTAAGAGAGGACTCTCTGCTCTCATCCTGAATTTGTATTTCAGACCTTGCAGTGCCTAAATGGTGATTTTGGGGACTGTAAAGAGCTCAGAGCCCACCCCTGTTCCCCTCTCCTGCTGAATAAAACCTGCAGCTCTGACACCTTGAGGGCTGAAATGTGGCTGTCATTTCATTTGCCAGTGCTCAGAGGTGGCACTTTGGGACGTGTTGTTTGGCAAAGGGAAGATGCGAATGCACACCAGGCTGGAGCACACCTGGGTGGGTTTTCTACACCATTCACCCCGAGAGAGATCAAGCCGTAATGGGCTCACGGGAGCCCTTGTTGTGTGGTTTAACTTTCTACAGATCCTGGCTTGGATGCCCTCATTCCCCAGGCAGGATAAAGCCTGTCTGTCCCTGTCCTGGCTAGTGCTAACCAGGCTGGCTGAGGGAGGCTGGCACAGCTGGGCTGACACATGCCACAGTCATTATTACAATGCTCCTCTGGTTTCCTGTCCCTCACAAAGCAGCCAAGAGTCAGCAGCACTGCTGGACCCCTCTACTGAACCCTCCTCCAGAGCCTGAATTAATGACTTGGACAGAATTCCTGTCCACTTCCCCAGCTAAATCAGGAATTCACTTCAGGAGTCCTCACAGCCCATCAGGATCAGACACCTTAACCCATCACCTGACTTCTAGGAAACCTCAAAGCTCTGGATGAGGTCAAAAGAAGTGTGAAAGTGTGGTATTTCAATGCTTATTCAATACTTGCGGGTTTCATTGCAAAAGCTGCACAGATTATTCAGCAGCAAGGATTTTAGAAACACATTTCATTATTTTAAATGACTTAAGAATGGCATGATATGGTTGTCAGCCAGGCTCACAGGTGGTGAGCATCTCACAGCCGACACATGGCACTGGACAAAACTGCATGGATGTAATGTATACATCCAGCACTGGAGCCCAGAGCATCCCAGGAGGCTCCTGCCTCAGAGCACTGAAGGGATGGAGTCACTGGGTTGCATTAATCACTCTTTCCTCCTCTTTCTGGAAGACTTCTGTAGCCAGTGGATGTGGGAGCAAGAAAGCCAGCATAAGCACAACGTGTTTTTTTCTCTCCCACTTGAGTTCAAAGTGATGCCCATACTCTACATGGGGAAGGATCCCACTTTGGAGCAGAGCTCTTGAGGCTTTTAAAAATCACATTCTTTCTGCAAGAAGATAGGAAAACTCACCCTGTGTTACCTTTGTAGAAAATACACAACAAACTCCCATTTAGTTGCTCAGAGTAAGGCTGTCTTAAATGTTAGTGGTGACAAATTGCTTGGAGACACAAGGCAGGGGAAGCTGCCTGCAGCAGTGTGTGTGGGTGGGCTGTTGGTGTGTGTTGACACATCACCTTGCTTCCCATGTTTTGGGGCTGTGAAACAGGAGGAGGAGATCTTCTGGTTTATCTACTCTGTGTTACCCTTGTTTGTGTTGGGTTTCATCCCACCCCTCATCCAAGGTCAACACCACCCAGCTTTTCATCTGCCTTCTTTGGAGAGAGATTTACCAGCTTTTGATCATTTTTGGTGTCTCCTTTGATGCAGTCATATTATTTTTCTAAAAAGGCTTCACCAGCGCTGGGAATAAATTCCAGGTGAGCCTCCTGCCTCCTGTGGTGACATTTTATCCCTTATTCCAGGCTCTGCTCAGCCTTGTGCCTCGTTGTCTCCCTCCTCCATCAGGACACCAAGCAGTGACAGCCCCTTGTGCCTCCTGCCATTGCTGCACTGTAACACGTGATGGACCCAGCCTGTTCTTTGTCTTTTCCAGCTACCTCCTGATTTTGTGAAGATTTTTAGGAGTCTACATCCATCTAAAACAGTGCCCTCTACTCTCTGCTAGCTCCTCAGGGAATCAGAGGAGATTTATGAGATGTAAGTCTTTAGTACAGGAATCCTGTGAAACATCTGTATGATGAATTCACACCGTGATGTTTTTAATTATTGTCTCTATCAATTTGTGAGACACAGAGATAAGTTTTTACCAGATATAATTCCTCAGGCTATCCCTGGATGCTTTTTAAACAATGGTTAAAATATTTACTGTTCTACAGTTCTTTAGGAACATGACAGGGTTTTTCTAAGAAAGCCAATATATTCTTCAGCTTTTTAGCAAACACTTCCTTATGCTCTCCCTTGGACCTGAAAACTCACTGCTTTTTACATATTCCAATGTTTCTTCCTTACACATCTCACTTTTGGTATGATCTCATCTTTCCCACATTTTGCATCTCTGCAACATTCTCACGTCGAAGACTGAAGCAAAGAAAGTTACCTTCTCAGCAATTCCTTTTCCTTCCTGACTTGCTCTTTTCTCTGCTTTTTGTGATTTAGTACATTGAATGATTATTGCACATATTGGCACTTTTTAGCTATATGTGAAGGCACTTGTCTTGCCTCCATTTACAGTAGGTATCAAGAGCACTTAGCAGAAATGAACTGCTTTCAGTAATAGAAACCTCAGCAAATGAATGCAAAACAGTTTAAAAAGAGTCATTTGTGACCACAAGAATGCAAACATTTTCTGAAGTACTCAAATTTTAAGGATTTATATAGACTGACTTCTTTCATTGGGATTACTCATGTGAGTCATGTTAACTCCATGACTAAATGCCTTGTTTATGGATGTCTGAATGTGAAAAACTGCAAAGACCAGTAACTTGAAATACTCACCAACCACCTCTTCAGCGTGATAGGATTGATGTTGAAGTCTTTTACCAGCCCAAGGTCGTGGTACATGTGCTCCAAACAGCTCAGCATCTGCAGCCAGGAACAGGCAGGTTATTGTTGGCTCTGTAAATATCCCTTGAGAACACCCTGTGAAGTGAATATCCCCCTTGCAAGCATCAAATAATTGCAGAGGCCTCTTTAGATGAAAGAAAGATGTTCAAAGATTGCATGATTAAAGGCAGTGCAAGAGGGGAGACAGAGAAGGTCTGAAAGGTTTTTCGAAGCAGACACGCTGCTGTTGACTTCACAGGTTTTGTGCAGGGCTTTGAATATCACCAGCACTCTTCAGTAATTGTGATTCGTGTGTATCACAGCAATTCCTGCTCACAAAAAAAAAGTATTGCCATTTTCTAGTTCACCTGGGATGTGTCCTATTCCTCAGCAAAACCAGTGGGAGCTTTTTCCTGGCTGTACAGGAATGGATCAGGCTCTAGCTGAATAGAAAATGACAGCAGAAAATAAGTGATCCCTAAAGAAACATTTATTTCAGGCACTTGTCAATATCTTCTTTCTTTATGACTTCTTGTGAGCTCCTAACTCTGCTACCTTAGCTCATATTTCTTGTTTAAAATATTTCCCACTATAATCCTACAAAATTGCAGCAGTTTTGTGATTATCCCCTCATGGAGACTGTAACTATGGATCCCAACAGCTGAGATGCAAGGACAGGCAGCTCTTTTGAGACAACACCTGCTCTGCAGTAGCAAGGAGGATGCAGGTAATTCAGCACCACCTCTCATCCCAGTTTAATCATCTGTGCATGAAAGAATTGAAAACAAAAGATTTTGATAACCTCAAGTGTTTGGGTGCTTAACAGTTTCCATCAGTGAGAAATGAACAGGTTTTCTGGAGTTCAGGAGTTTATGTGTGTATGCATGCATTCCCATTTCTGAAGGCCAAATCTGCAGGGGATGGAATGTGGCCATTGTGTTAGAAAATGCAGTTCTTAGACTCTAAAGCGATCCAGGGGTTTCAGCATGATGAGTATAATGTCACAAATACAGCCCTGGAGGCATTTCTAGTTAGTTTTCTGCTATTTAGGCTCTTAGAAACTCACCAGTTAAAATGATTTAATCTAATGAAACTTTATCCAGGGAATAAATCTAAGTCATGGAGTAACAGCAGGGCTGATTTTGAGTAATCCAAACAGGAAGAGACTTTCCTGCAAGACCTGAGGGACAAAGCCATGAGCTGAATTCTGCTCAGATCACACAGACAGCGTTTTGCTGAAAATCCCTTCCTCCTGGTAGAATATATGTTTTGCAATCACACACAGAATCACACAGAACAACTAAGTTGGAAGAGACCTCCAAGATCATTGAGTCCAACCCATGCCCTCACACCTCAACTAGACCATGGGACCGAGTGCCACATCCAGTCTTTTCTTGAACACATCCAGGGATGCTGACTCCACCACCTCCCCAGGCAAAGCATTCCTATACTTTATTATTCTTTCAGTGAAAAACTTCTTCCTAATAGTTCCATAAAAGACTTTCCAAGACAATGAACTTTCTCCAGAAGTGCTGAATTACCTTTAGAAATGCAGCTGTTGCCAAGAGAGCTTTGGGTGAGTGACGAGGCGGCTCTCAGTCCCAAAACCCCTGCCCCTGAACACAGGAGAATCTCAGTTTTCAGGATTAGCTTTCTTGGTCAGCAGCAAAAGCTTGAATATGGGACTCTTGTAAGGCTTGAAAAGTGAGAGGGCATTTGAGAAGGAGAAGCCAGGCTTGCTGCAAAGCTGTGTTTACTGAGATGCAGCACAGCACATTATTAATTTGCTTACAGATGACCAAGGTTTATGACCTGCCTGTCCCACACTGAGCACGTGGGCAAACACTCAGAGTTAAACAAGCACTGACAGAATTGAAATATTCTCTGTAAACATAAAGCAGAGCTAAGAGGGCGAGATAAACCCATATGGTGCTTGGCTCACCACAGCCTGTGTGGAATCTCATCTCTGAGCAGGCTCCTCTTTGCAGGGCAAGTTTAATCTCCACACCCTCCTGTTTGCCTTGTTCATGCCACCACATTATGTTTCCTAGCCCTCTGAATGAGTTACTGTGCTAAAGTGCTGTCCCCCAGTCCACAGGAAACCGTGGATAATGGATTTTGTCTCTCCTCATTCTTTCTTAACAGTCAGAACAGCAATAATCCAGCAGTGCTATGGTGCACCTGTCAGACTGTAATTCCCTCTTGCTGCAAAGACCTGACAGGCATTTATGGCCATGGTACAGAGAAAAGGGGCAGGAGAGGGAGCAGTGGCTGCAGAGCACCTCTGACCACACCAGGGAAGCTCTGCCAGCCTCAGTGGATGGGAGATGGACCTAAAGCCTCCAGAGAACCCTTCTGCTGTTCTTCCAGACATAGGAAATATCCTGAAGGAAATGTGCTCTTCCTGTGGATGTGCTATGGGCTGTTTTTCCTTGTCATACTGAGCCAGAATTACTCTGCATGCACAACCTCTGAGAAGGCAATGAGGGTGATTGCTGCTGGGGGTGTGCCAGAACTACCCAAGCCATCCCCTGGGAAAAAAAACCAGCACTAAACCCCTGGTTTAGTCCTGTTCTCCACTGTGTTTTTATTAAGTGAGATTTGCTAGTATTTGCTAAATCTGGTTTTACATTATATTATAAACTGTCCACTTTTAACATCGTCCTTCAGACTCCTACAGATTTACACACAGACCTTCCAGAACCTTCTGCAGTACAAATGATGAACCATGGATAACACTAATAGCAGTAAAGAAAGGAAGAAAATGAAGCAATAAGCAGATACTAATTGGCTGTGAATGCAGCCTTGCAACCTCTTCAGAACAAACTGCAGAAAAAACTCTCAACTGAAGAGGTGTGAATCAATGCCTGCAGCTCTGCCTGCTGCTTTATTGATTTGAGTGGAGTTATTGATGATGTGCTTAAGCACACACTTCACTGGGGATTGATTTGTTCAGATAAAGTGGTATGAGAGAACTCATGTGGCAGTAATGACAATGCACGAGTTGAGGGACTTTATTAGGAAGAGATTAAAGAGCAAATAAAGAGGAGCCAGGATATGACAAGCAGCATAATCTACCTGGCACCTGCTAGGAAGAAGCACTGCATTTCTGGTGTGGTATAGAAATAAAAAAAATAGAGAGAGTAAGGGGCAGGAAAGGGGGAAAACCCTGCAGACTATCTCAAAGGGTTCTTCTGGCCTTATTGGCTCTCAGAAAGTGCCAACCCAGCCAAGGTGGCATCCTCACCTCGTTGGGCTCCCACAGCCACACGTCGAAGGTTGGTTTCCGCAGAGCCTCGATGGTCTCCTGGGACAGCATGTACTGCAGACAGAAAGGCAGGAGGTGTAAACGAGGGTGTCCCTGCCATGGGAATGCTATTGCCATCTCCTTGGGGCTCCCAGGCTTCCATTAATGAGGGGTTTAGCCACAATTCCCAAGGAGAGAGGAGATGATCTCTCCCCCTGGCCACCCAACCCTCCTCACCCTTCCCACCAGCTGCTTGATGGGGCAGATCCTTGTGGAGCACAACTTGGGAGAAAAGGGAGAGTGTAGGTGTTAAGGAGAGGGTCATGGCTAAATCCAGCACAGGGAATCAAAGGCACAGGGCACAGACCCATCCCTGGCTGCACTGGTTCTGCTGCCTGCAGAGCATCAAAGCTGCCAGTTAGGGAGGGGTGGTGTGAAGTGTCTCTGCTTACTGTGCTAAATTGGCTGGTGGGGATGATATGTTTATTTTCAGATGATTTATGCTCTCATTTCTAGTGTTTTTTCAAGAGTGCCCACAGTTTCAAATTGGTTGTCAGTCTGCAAGATTCAAGTGATTTTTTATCATTACGCTCAGAAGCCTTAAACAAAATCAAGCTCATTCACCAGTTATGGTTGTATACAAAATGAAAAGAAAAGGAATGTGCAGGGTTAAAAGACATGGATGGGGGTACCAGGACTCTACAGATTCATCTTTTCAGGATCCTATTCATCAGTGGTTTTGGGATTCAGAAACCTTGTGGCTTCAATTGGCCCATTTACCATGGCTGTCTCTAGTTTGGGTTTACTCTCCTGAGCAGGTGAATGACAATTTCTGAGCCATCAAGTTGTTTGATACTTAATCCAAGGAGGAACAACAGAGAACATTAATTTTTCCTCTTCAGAAGGCAAGGAGTTTTGCATTTGCATACACAATGCACATTTAGTGTGACTTTCTGCAAGAAAACTGCAAATTAGCAGCACAGATTTGGTGTTGCAGTGACATCTTCCTTCAGCCTCACTGACATTGAACAAATCCAGCACCTGACAACTGATAACAAATTTTGCAAATCTCCAAAACCCAAAACTCCTGTGAGTTTTGGTCTAGGAGTAATGCAGAAATACAAACTACCAGTTTACTCTGCACTGGGTCAGTGCAACTCCTTGTAGCCTTTTTTCTTGATTCAAGATCCTAATGCAGCAGTCCATCAAAGTTTAATCTGACATGTATACTTATCAAGGGAAAAAAAACTGGCTTAGAACTGATGTGGTCTGTAAAATCATGTGTTAGTGTCAGGAGCACAAGCCTCCTGGGCAGAAGTTAATTAAAAGAAGTCCCACAGTCTCTGCTTCAGTGGCAGAGCAGAACAAAGAGCAGAATTTACTGCTCTGCTGGGCTCTGAAGACAAGTGTGCACAGAGCCACATCCAAATCATGCACCTGCATCACACAGGAGCGTGAGGATTCAGGATTCAGCTGAGCCAGCTTTGGTGCTCAGGAGGTGCTCAGCTCAGGTTCAAGGAGATGCCCATGGTTAAACCATGATTTACGAATGTGTGAGCTGGTGTTTTGTCAAGGCCTGAGCTGGGCACTGGGCAGGCATAACCTGGCAGCTTTTAATAATTCTTGTGGGCAAAGACTGCTGGTTCTGGGACCAAAGATCCTTCGTGGCTTCAGCCTCATTCATCACTGTGGATTTGTACTTGTATTTGCCCAGGAGACATTTTTCTTCCAGCATTACTGTTTTCTCTAGCAAATACACTAACTCATTTTCTCAGGGACAATGAATCATTTTGGAGAGAATCCAATGTCACATTTTCTCTTTGTTTCCCTAGGTGAAGCATGCCCATAAATTACATTTTAAATTAAAAAATAATCTATTAGGAGAAAACAGGCAGCAGCCCTACTTTCAATCAGAACACAGCATTACAGAGTGTTTTTGATTGTTGCTATGAGCGTGGAGAATAAACAAATATAACTAGACAAAAGAGTGTTAAATGTTGATGAATGCACAATGTTCATTAACATTTCAAACACTAATGAGCTTTCAGGTATTAAAAACTACTGAGAATTAAACTTTAAGTCACTGTGGGCAACTGATGGCTTTTTCCATTGGCTCACAGGAGTTTTGGATCAGACCTTGGATTTAGAATAACTAGGAGTGAATGGCTAAGGAGTCAGGCATTGTAAAGCAGCACTTGTCAGGATGGCAGCCATGCAGTGGGAATACGGGAAGAGCAAGGATCGTGTGGTACCTTTGGGTAGGATGGTACATCCCGCCGGGGAGCTGGCCTCTTGTTTTCATCCAAAAAGCTGTATTTGCAGGGACAGTTAGTCCTGAAATGAAATATTCATCTCTTAACATTGAGGGAACAGAAGCACAGTGCCTCAAAAAGTGCCAGAAATGCTCTGGTGTCCCAGTAGCCACCTCTCAGAGAACCACTCCACTCCACAGCCTCTCCCTTTTTAATGCAGCATTGTTCAAATGCTTTGAAAGTGTGATCCTCCTTAGAATTTTCTCCCCTTGTGCAACACCCCTGTTCCCTTTTCTCTGTCTATTTGCATCCAGGAGAGAAGCATCTGAGTTCAGGCATGTATCCATGGATACCCAGCCACTTCTCCTTAAACCAAGTAACTTCCAGTGAGCAGCTTGCTGTCCATGGCATCCTTCTCCAGGGCCACCAGGGACCACGCTGGCCATGGGCTCGGGCACACCTGTGCTGATTTCCTGCTGAAGGCACCCACTGAGCCCTGCTACAGCCCATAAGAACTTCCACTTTAATGGTGTGAGCTCCTTGTCAGCTGCCTTTCACATGGGACAACAGCAGAGAGGCACAGACTTGGCAAACAGCTCTGCTTGGCTCCCTGATCCTGGAGAAAGGGAGCCACTGCCAGCAATTACAGGTAATTAACACTTGCCTGGTTATTAACACTGCCAGTTATCTACTCGTCTTTCCTCTGCAGATGGAAAAGCCAAGCTGATGCTTTTCCATCTGAGTAGAGGCCCAGGGGGAATTTTATCACTCTGCAATCCCTGATGAGGGTGCAGCCAGGTGATGGTCAGGTTCGTCTCCCAAATGATCTCAAACTGTGCCTGGAAATGGACAGGCTGGACATCAGGGAGAATTCCTTCACTGAAAGGGTGGTCAAGCATTGGCAGGGGCTGCCCAGGGAGGTTTGGAGTCCCCATCCCTGGAGGTGTCCAAGGAAGGTCTGGATATGGCACCAGTGCTCTGGGCTGGTGAAAAGGTGGGGATCAGTCACAGCTGGGACTCGATGGCCTTGCAGGGCTTTTCCCAGGTAGTTGTCCACATGGACTTTATTAACTCTCATGTGAGGCTGGTCTAGCATTTTGCATTTATAGAGTCATGGAATGGTTTGGGTTGGAAGGAATCTTAAAAATCATCCAGCTCCACCCAACCTGCCGTGGGCAGGGATGCTGCTCACTAGCTCAGGTCGCTCAGGGCCCCATCCAATCTGGCCTTGAGCACTTCCAGGGATTTATCCCTGGAGTCCCAACATTTGGATTATCCTCTCTCAGTTTTCAAGCACCCTGCCAAAGGAAGCAAAAAGAAACTTCCCAAAAGAAGCCAAGCAAAGCATTCCATTAACTTGGTTTGTGCATTTTTGATTATTGTATTTTGCATTGTATCTCTTTTGAGTGATTCTCTTCTCTGTCGGGAATTTAGTCCAGGTCTCTTTTCTCCTCTTAGTATTGATGCCTGCTGTCATTTCTGGTGGCAGTGTCTGAATCCTGTGAAAGTTATGTCATTTTACAGCTTATGGTGGTCAGCTGACTTCAACCAGCTGCCTTTTCCTGCCCTGTTTAAGGAGATTCTCAGTTGATGAAAAGCTGTCTTAATCGTTTCTAAAGCTGCTTCCTCAGAACTCCACTGTGTGGGGTATTAGTAGGATAAAAATAGTGAGATTGGGGCATTCCTTGCCCTAATTGGAGCTGACTGCCAGGGTTAGCTGAGGGTCAGCCAGCTATCTCTAATTCCCAGCTGTAGTAGGATATTGAAGCCTTCATGCCAGCACACTGGGGAACACACCAGAGCCAGGATGCATCAGACCTTCACAAATGTAAAACTGTATCTGCAAATGATCATGATTTTAAATGACACCATAATGCTATTAGCATCTGCCAGTGCTGAGTGCAAAAAGCAGGCAAGCAAAAAAAAAAGCAATTTGAGGAGGATGCAAATGGAGCTGCTTTGCTCTTCTGAACAGAGAGATGCACAATTCACTGTGCTTTTATAAACCTGGCTTTTCAGCCTTACTCTCCCATTTGGTAATGGAACAGCAAATATAAGGATAGGTAAATATTCATACAGCTGTGTACACTGTGATCTTATTGAAGGAATACAGGCACTCACACATATTTATGTACATTAATTGGATTTAGATGGGATCCCTAATTGCAACCACAATGCATTATCTAGCAAATGACACTGCACAAGGGATGACAGGTCTAAATGAGAGCAAACACATTTCCACTTCCCTGGGATGCCTCTGTTCCAGCACATATCTCATGCCAACAGGAGAGGCTTTGCTCAGCCACCGTGGAGTGAAGCATCCCTAGGCTGGGGTCACCACAGGCTGGTGACCTGGTGGTGGCTTGGGAACAAGGAGCCACAGCTCCTTCCTCAGCAGCTCCTGATGGGAGCCACCAAGGAGCATCCTCTCCTCAGTCCTGTATCCACATCCAGCTGCTGCTTTGGGTCCTGAACCCACACGGTGCAGATAATCATGGGCAGAATTCTGGGCAAGCAGGAGGAGTTTTGAGCAGCTGGGAGGAGGGAGATGCAGCTCAAGGTAACCAAGAGGAGCTGTGACAGAGCCATATGGACACAGTGATGCTGAGCAGAGCGAGTCCTGCTCCTGTCCTGAGCTGTGAGTGTGAGCTCAGAGCAAGCCAGGGTGGGTGTCTGTGCCCAGCTGAGCCCACTCCCATCTTCACCACAGCTTTCCAGCCTCACACCCTGGCTGCTCTCTGGCTTTTGGAGCCTGTCACATCTCAGCACAAGCCCTCGGTGAGGGTGACACCCCAGCTGGAGCTGGCTGCACTGAGCAGGTGGAACAGCCCCATTCCAGCTTTTCTTGTTAACAGGTTGTTGTTCAGACCACAAATTATAGATTGGGAGGTGACAGGATCTGGGAATTAGTCGTGGCTGCTGGGACAGTCTCGTACTTCCTGATGTGGTGTGGTGGCAACTGAGCGAACACGAACTTGCTGAAATTTCTTTTTTTGGACCTAATTCCTTGTCCACCTGTGCATCAGTGCTCAGCTCTGCCAGCTCCCTGCCACAGCTGAAGGAAAGACACATGGGCACACACGTTTCTCACATCACACCCAGCACAAATCAGCACACATGTTCTTGCATTTGCTGCCAGCCAGGACTTAGATTTTTCTAATGAGATTTCTCCGTACACCCCAACAAGAAATGATGCAAGTCACAGGGCAAACTGCATTCCACCCTGCTGGGATAAATCTGAGGCACACATCTGAGGTTAACGATGTTATTCTGCATTTATGCTAATGTGACAGCTGAAGTTGGCCTTGGACTTCATGGGAATGAATTATCATTGTGCCTCCTGACATATCTGGAAAGCAACATTTATAAAATCGAGTGATTATAAAGCCTGAACCTTTTAGCACATTTCCCATTGCCCTCAGTAGGAAACAGTTTTGATTAAAGGTCAGACAATTTGACCCCGAGACTGCCAAGACAACATAGTTACATTTGCTGAGAAAAATGCCCTTCCCGTTTTGAGCAGCATGGTATATTCCTCTCCAGCAACTTTCCCAGAAGTATTCCCAGTCTCACAGTGATGATTTGTTTGTCCTAGTGGAGCACTTCAGTGACACAGGGGGCATTTTCCAGCTGAGACCACGCACTGTACCAAATGCAATTTTTTCTGCTGGTGTTTTAATTACAGCAAAACTGAGCTTCAACATCACAATGAGCCCTTGCATTAGAGAGTAAATTCCCAATTTCTCATTGAATTTGAAACGGATGATTTATAATAGCATGAGATCATAATTAGAGGAGCTGCTACATATTTATTTGGTAATTTCCCAGAATATATTGGAGCTGACTTGAGTGCTAACTGATTCCCAACCAAAGGCTGCACTGTGCAGAAGTTCTTTTCCCATTCTCTCTCTCTCCCAGTAAATCTGGATGAAGATTTCCCATTCTGTGTGGTGACAAATAACTCCCAAGACCTTTTTCTCTATTCCCATGGCCCAAACTAATTTAACTGGTGAATGGCTATAAATCTCCAAGAGGTAAATTAAAGCCACCGTCCTTGATGATTATTGGTTTCCTTGCTCTTTTACTTCTAAGCCCAGGAGATAATTCTGTGGAAATGTTGCATTAGGGTTTGAAACCAGACACTTACTGCTGTGGTTAGGTCCCAGGCAGAACTTACCTGCTGTTCCTTGCTGCCATTTCCTCCCTCATCTTTTTAATGTCACGCTTGCATTTCTCAATCTCCACCACTTTCAGGCCTTCCACTGCCAACAGAGGGAAACAACAGGGGTGTCACCATGGCAAAAAAGTCTCAGGATCTCGTTCCACAGTGGTGCAGAATTTCAGAGAGCTCTGCCAGTGGGGTTATCCATGAGCCAGCCAGGTCTCACAGGCTGCCTCGGCTCTCCCACGTGCAGGTGCTGCCAAAGGTCCTGGAAACCCACAGGAATTCTCTGCTGCCAATGCAGATAACAGAGCTTTAATTCACTGAATGGCTAAAACATCTCAGCTTTTTCCACAGCAGCAGGCAGCTCCTCTGGTGCCTTCACTTCTCTGCTGTAGAGCACGAGTCAGAGGAAATCCTGAGCAGAAAAAAAGCCCCACTCCCGTGATGGGATGATAAGCACAGCTATGCAAACACGTCCCGGTAGGATTAGAATTCCCATTAAGATAAAAGGGTTTAATTCGGAAGTTCATGCAGAGCATTAAGGAGCTCTGAGAGGCATTGCTGGATACAGACAAACCAAAGTGAGAGTGCAGGAGGGAGAGCAAAATGTTGAAAATTCGGCTCTAATGATAGATCTTTTTTTTAACTATTGAAATCCTGTCACTTCTTTTTGCCAATCAATTCTGTAATCAAAGGTTATTTCTACATGCAGCACAGAAAATCCTATATTTCTCTTCTGCATGTAATTGTCAGAGCCACGGGGCAAAAAGTTTGATTGCCTTTTTATGCAGCAGGGGACTTCATTGCCTGTAGGTGAGAGAGCCCAACACAGTGAGAGTGTGAGAATAATTCTCCGTTTTCTTTCCCCCTGGTTGAACTGTCAGCGTGATCAAGGACACAGAACCATTTATTATGTCCATGTCTTTCACATGCAATCATTTCACAGCTCATTTGTTTACTGAACTTGTTGTTTGCATGGATGAGCCATGGCTGGGGAACTCAAGAGACTGCAATCAGAAAAGCAGTATTCAGCAACTGTCTTAGAAAATCCCAGTCTGGATCACACTTATCTGGAGAGCAGCATGTAAGTGATAAAACCCTGCCTTGAAGGGCACAGCTCTGGAGATAAGCAGAGATCTCAGGTTTGTTTTCCTTTATGAGAATAACAACAAAGATTGCAGCTGGGACTGGGAAAAGGGAAATAAATGTGTATGAACTAAGCCCAGAATGTCACATATTAGGAGAGGAAAGGGAAAGGGGTTGGTTTATATTTGCTTACAGGGATGGCCTCCTCTTAAAAATCCCATTTAGACATTTATGGGGTTTTTTTTCTGTCATCGTTACAGGTAATTTCATTGGGTGATCACAGTGTTGTGACGCAGGCAAGCTGCTGTCCTGCTTATTGGATATCTTTGTTCTGGATATCTGCCTGCACTTTTTTGGGTGCTTTGTTCAACAGCTGATGCTCAGCTGCAGCTGACCTGCAGGCTCTCTACTGCACTGGTGCATTCACCTGGGAGAAATTCCTTGGGTAGCCCATTTGCCAAGATGTCTAATTGGTGGCCAGTGCCTATTTGAAGCAGTGGGAGCCAAGCAGAGTTATCAGAGTGACAGGGAAGTGGGGCAGTCAACTGCTGGGAGGAATGCTGGTGCAAAGTGGAAGCCCTGAGCATTTTTGCATGTTGCATCTCTTTGGTTTTCATCCCAAATCTCTCTGGGGGAGCAGAGAATTGACATAATTATTTTCTTAAGGTAGATGTGAAGTACTTAAAAATTGCAAAGGGTTTTTTGCCAGCTTCCTTATTCTTGTGTGGGCTGCTGTGCAGAGTAAGTCAAGCCACGGGACAAAACATTCCCAGTGCTTGCTCTGAATGGAGTAATTTTCCAAGGAGAAGTGACAGGCTTTAGCTGGGATTTAAAAATCAGCTAAAAGATTTGGCTCCCTGAAAACACATCTCTGGTGAGGTCTCCAGGCAGGAATGGGAAGGAAGCTGAGAACATTTCACGTGAGGTGCAGATGTAGTGCTGTCATGAGCACTTATCCCCACACACAACGTCCCCTCTGGGGAAGAAATCCTGGAGAGCACATGTGAAAGTGTTGGGAAAAGGATCTCCGAAGGAGGCAGGAGAAAAGGCAAAATAAAAGGACAATTCTTTCCACATTTGGCTTGCAAATGATAAATGGCCATGTCATGTACACTGATTAAGGGCCCATTACATTATTCTGCAGTGAGAAATACCTTCTGAAAAGACCCTGTTCTGTCTAAAGAAATCCTTGGGCTGAATCCAGCAGTGAAACATGGCTCTTAGAACAACCTCTGGGAGCCCAGCTCAAGCAGGGAGGTTGGACACTCCCTCTCTCCCACGGTTTTGCCTCTTAAACGTGACTGCCCAGGGAATTATTTCAGAATGCTGCAGCCTGGGCTCTGTTGCAAACCCTGCAAGGCCAATTTTGAGCAGATGGGTGTGTTGCAGACAGGCAGCCCAGAGAGCTCCTGCCCACAGATTGCTCCATCAGCTGCTGGTTCCATCAGCAGTGGGACCCACTCAGGGAGAGAACCCTCCTTTGGGGAGCAGGGAATTCAGTCAATCTGCATGGCACAGCAGCTCTGGGCAGCCTGCCTTCCCTAAACCAGCAATAAAGTGCTGGAGTGGGCAGGTGCTCTGTTTTATCCTGCCAGGAGTGGCATGAATGCCTTGGTTATCTCCCTCCTGTGCTGTGAGCTGCCAGTGTTGAGAGGCAGAGTGTGTGCCAGGGATCCCAGGGGTTCACCAGAGGCCAAAAGCAGCCCCTGGCTGGCTGGGAGAGCTGCTTGCTAGGGTTGCCAAGGGGATACAAAGACCCACAGCTTACCTCATTTGCTCTAATCCATGGCATTTAGCCCTGAGGAGTGGAGCTGGTCAGAAGTTTCACTGAAAATGCAGAGTGACTGAGCTCATTTTTCTTTTTCTTTTTTTTGGGGGGGGTCAGAGAATAAACCATCAGAGCCTTGGGAGAAGCAGCAGCCAAACAGACAGGGAGGAATTCATACCTGGGCTCCTTTCTGGGGGGTAGGCAAGCTGCAGGTTGCCCCCTCCATGGACATCCCTCAGCATCAGGAGCCTGAGGCTGGGATGGCCACAGGGAGAGGCTTCCCTGCAGCTGCTCTTCAAATAAGGACATTTCTTCCTCTCCCTGCTGGCAAAGGGATCAGTCTCCCCGAGCAGCTGCAGGGTCAAGGTAGCTTCTAGTCAGGGGAAGTTACAGGAAAACAACTTCTTCCATGAACCAGAAATTCTTTTTCCTTTTTTTTCCCCCCAGACAGCCCTAGTGGGAAAGTTCTTTCTGCAGCTGCAGTGCTGGGAAAGGCTCTCCCTGCTCCTGACTTCAACACTGAGCATCCTCAAGGATGTGGCTTTTGGAGTCACAACTGGATGGCAGCACCTTATTCACACCCCTTCCCTGCCTCTCTGGGACCTGTGCTCTGCATAATGCACTGAAACCATTCAGAAACTGCACAAGGGGAAACAAAACAACCCAAAAAACCAGAAAATGAGCTCAATGACTGGGTGAAATTAATTTGGCTGTTGCACTGTAACAATATGATTGTGTCACTGTGCAAGGATTGGACTGACAGCAGAAGGACGGTATTACCCCCTGGAATTACAGCCCAAATGCCCCAGTGAGGTGGGATCAGGTTCCCCAGTGTTAGAGGATTGGGGGGTGCAGAGGGATGGGGGGTGTCACTGCTGGGTGCAGGGAGGTGACAGACACCTGGGAGGGCTGGCCAGGGGCTGGGAGGTGGAGATGGAGAGGTGGGTGGTGGGGACCCTCTGTCACAGGGGCATGGGAACAGCAGGATGTGGCCCCAAAGCTCAGTGGAGGGCTCAGCAGCCCCAAAGGGAGCACAGGAGGAGCTCTGCATGCTGGCAGCACCAGCCAGCCCACCCTGGCCCCACACCAGTGCCACCACAGGCTCCCACCATCACCCTCACCTGTGGCCTCTGGGGCTCAAATTTGGCCAAATTAGAAGAGATTAGAGAAAGTGGAAGCAGGACAGGTCAGAGGGCACAACAAGGCACCAGTTCACCAGTTCTCACTGTGATAGGAATAAAGGGACACTCACATTCCACCTTTTTCTCCAGCATTGCCAAGTGATTAGCTACTTCCGTTTTTAGCTCGTTGATTTTAAAAACCCTGGAAAGAAAACCCTCATGTATTAATGTTATACATTCAATACTCTACCTACCCTAGCTACTAAGAACTTCTGCTAGAAATGTCCATACTTGTGTCTCTATGATTGATCTGCCCAGACACGTTTGTCATAAGGAAAAGCAAATTCTCCATGGAAATGCTGACACTGGGGCAGAAAATACACCCGGGTTTGATTTTCAGAAAAATTAACAAGTAATATTTTTTTTTTAGGGCCCTGGGAATGTACTGTGGCTCTACAACACTTCATCTACCCCCTCTCTCAGCAGTGACTTGCTACTGTACCCCCCCAGGGAAGCAAAGTTAAATTGATAATTGTTAAATTGATAATTCATAATTGTCCAAGAGCAGCGTCTTGGTGTCTGCACACTCTGAAACCTCCTCCCCCCCTGTTGAGTTATGCTGGTGATTTGCTGGGCTGTGGTGGGACTGATCTGTCTTATTGAAACCAGCTGGGATTAAATAAGTAGCTACACAGATGTTGAGAAATCTTCTCGAAGGAGAGACATTTTTGGGTGATAAAGGAGAAAATGAAACAAATCTGATGATTTGACTACTCAATGAAGAAGCATGTCTTCTGCTTCCTAAGAGAGAAGGAGCATTTACTACTTGATCTCCTTTTTAAATCAAAGATAATCACTGAAATTGCTTTTGGTTTAAGCTACTGTATTGCTGTCAGCAGGAAATAATGTGTCCCAGACCTAAATTTGGCAGGCAGAGTGGGATTTGAAAGATGTTTTAAATGCCCCTCTGCCTCCTGTGAAAATTTCACTTCAGGCTGATAAAAGAAATCACATTTTAAATTAATAATGATGTTCAGTTTCTTACCTCGAGAACTGCTCAGCAATCTGTCCCAATAAATTCTGGAACAATTCTTCTTTGTCTGAAAAGAAAAATAGAAGGGAGAGCAGATAGAAAAAATAGAAAGGAAAGAAGACACCCTCAACCCTTCTTCAAAGTGGCATCCTCAGTCTTGCAGTTCTGATGGTGAGGCCAAAAAATTGTTTTGGTCCTTTGAAGAGTGACTGGGTTTGGGAATGACTCCTTGTCTCACCTGCCTTCCTCTTCCTCCAGATTACAGTCAGGGTTTCTCAGAGGTTTTATTTTTGGGAGGCTGGGTCTCTGAGAGGGGGCTTGTTTAAGGCAGCACTTTCTGGAGAGGAGACCCCTTTCACAGATCTTGGGTGGGACACCCAGAATCCCAGCTGGCTTTTGGAAACTCCTGCTCACAGTCAGAGTCTCTGCAGCACCAGCACACCGTGACAGAGCACCCATGAGCAGCACCACAGCTCATGAACACAAAATAAAACCCAGCCTGCCTTTCAGCTTTATCCTGGAGACCAATTTTTCTGGTGCAAATGCCTAAGGATTGTGCTGCCTTGCACAAAGCCCAGGCAAACATGAGATGACAAAGTGCTGTCCCTGCAGAACGAGGTCTGCCCTTCCTGGTTTGTGGGATGGACACAGCAGGGCACAAGTTTCCCAGCCCCTTTTCCCTTGAGAACACAGCTTGGACGGAGCTGCCACAGAGGTCCTGTCAAGATCCCATTGTTCCCTGAGTTCCTGCAGCACTGGGAGCCCTTGTGGCAGCAGCTCCCCAGCTCAGGATCTTCTGCTGGCTCAGGAAAGTCAGCCTGATGAAACCCCAGCCTTTCCCAGGATTTCAATCACCAGCACAGGGAAAAGCAAACAGTCCCTCAAAACAAGACCCTAGATTTCAAGGGACAGCACACTTTAGGAAGGAAGAAGTATGGCAGCAATGTTTTCCAATCGTTTAGGATGTCCACGCAGAAAGGGGAAGCACAAATCACCTTTGCTGAGCCCTGAGATGCTTTTTGGGATTGTTCCCTCTTTCCCCCACCAGCTAATGCAAACTGCCCCAAAGTGCTCCAGTGATTCCTGCACTGGGGATATGCTCAAGGAAAGGAAGCATTGAGTGCACACATAAACACACTGCAGATTACAGAACACCTATTTATACCCCACAGAGAAACACCCTGATGGCATTTCTGCAGATAATTCTGTCCTTCCCCAAGGGAAGACAACAACTCACAGGTGCAATCACCCAGGCAAAACACACCAGATAGTAATATAGCCCAACATTTACCATTTATTTCTAAATAATAGGTCTTGTACCTGTTGAAAGGATTTGCAATTCCTTGGGTATTAGAGACATCAGCAATACTTGTCAAGAGCATTCACATCTCTGGCCAAAACAATTTGCCTGTTACCCCCTGTGTCTTAAAACTGGAGCTAGCATTCTGTGCTCTGAAACTCTCAGATCTAATTCCTTCTTTTTTCTTTTTTTCCTTTTTTTTTTCCTCCCCCCAGCTCCCAGCAGAGCAGCTAGCAGAGAAAACAGAGAGATTGGTTTATCTCACAGAGACCCATTTTCCAGTTTTCTCACAAAACCCAAGCGCTGAAACAAAGCAAACGCTGTGTCCTATTTAAGAAAGGAGGAAAACTTACCGAGGGCAGCACCTGGGATGGCACCAAATCCAACAGAGAAAATAAGCAGAGAAAGCAGAGAATGCCGTGTCCTCTCCCTTCAATGCTGCTCAGCCCTCTGACAGTGGCTGGAGCGTGCCAGAGACTGACAAGTTCCCTATAAACACTGTTCCAGTAAAAAAAAAAAAAAATCCAACAATCTTACTTTCACTCCCTCCCCCTGTCAAAACTGACTTGGAGTACTTGGAAATTCTCATCCAGGGAGCAGTCAGCTGCAATCTGATGTTTATGGATGTAATAAAAGACTTTCAAAATGAAGATGTATGTTTTTATAACCCTAGGGTGCAGTAAAGATATATGACTAAGAGTGGCAGTTCGCCTCATCTTAAAGAGACAAAGATCCATTTCTCTGCCCTGTTCCTTTCCGAGGAGAAGACCTCTGGTAACCCCTGTTTCTGAAGAAAATGAGACATTGCTCTGACGTTATCTTGTCTTGCTTGTCCCCTCCTTTGTAGAACAGGAGGGTTAAGTGTGCTTTTGCTCCTTTCATTACCCTCTGCCTTCCTTTTTTTAATACTTCTGGGCAGGGCTGGAGCCCCAGGTGCACACAGACACCTTTTACCTCGGATTGCTGCATTTGTTTTGCTGTGATTCCCTCTCTGGAAAGGAAATCCTACTGCAAGCAGCACTGGCAGCAGCTCTGGGCACTTTGCTGAGGTTCCTGTTGCAGCATCCCCCCAAAAAACCCCTTTCTTCTCCCCTCATCTCCCACCAGCACAGTGAATGTGCAGTGTTCACAAATGCAGGTGAAGGTTTTTGCACAACACTCTAGGTGTTTTACAGCTGACAAATGACAATTAGAACTCCCCATCCCTCCAGAAGATGCTGCAATGGTTAATGCTGGGCAGGGGACAGGTCAGCCCAGGCTTCCCCAGGCTCCCCATGGCTCATTGCCCAGCTCGCTGCAGGCACAGGGACTCCTGCTCTTTGCCCTGTGGCCTCTGCCAAGCTCAGCAGGGAGCTTGGCCAGCACACCGTGGAGAAAGGAGCAGTTCTGCCTTGTCTCCAGCGGGTTCTGGGAGAAAAGCAGGTGCTGGGGAATATGGCAGCAGCATTTTTTCCTGTGACTCCCACTGTGGCCGGGTGGGAGGCTGGCAGGGAGAGCACACCTTCCCTGCCAGACTGGCACCAGGTGCACAGGAGCAGCTCAGGTGACCCTGCACTGGCACAGGTGCTTTATTACCCACGGGCAGGCACCCTCTGCCTCGCACTGCCCTGCTCAGCAGTGCCTCTCCCTCTACCCTCTCACCCTCTGGGGTCATGGCCAGTGAGCCACCTCCATCCTCCCACTGTCCCTGGCTCCCTTTGCCACCCTGCCAGCCTCAACGGGCTGTGGGCAGGTGGTCTGTGGGGTTGGGGGGGGTTGCTTGGCTTCCCCCTGTCCCTTCTGCTGTTGCCAGGCGAGGCTGGGAGGGCTTGGGCATCTCCCTTTCCTTGCCAGCGTCAGGCTGGTGAATCCCTGCCCTGTTTCTCACAAATGCTCCTGCCTCTGGCTCAGGCTTCTGTCTGCATTTCACTTTCTGTGGTTTGCTTGGATCAGGGCAGTCAGAGTAATTTTAAAAAGCCCCACAAGCAGCCAGGTGGACAAAAGCCTCAGGAAGAAGTGAATTTCAAGCTCAAGCCCACGTCCATGAATCTGTCATGTTGAGCCCCAGATTCATGTAATTCACAGCTCAGGTTAATTTGGGCTGTCTCATGCAAATTCCCCATCAGGTGAGCAATCCCGAGTTGGCCACATCCCAGTGCATGCAGCCATGTGGGATGTACTAAGGAGCAGCACTGAGGAGTGGGAGGAGGATTTTTCACTCCCAGTCTCTGCCTCCTCAGTCTTGCCTGAGCTGCGAGCATGAACAAGACTCCAAAAGGAGAAGAGAGACATGCCAGAATAAGAAGATTTAGACACGGTGACAAGCTTCTGTTGTTTTAGCAATACCAAACTGCACAAGATCTCGGGTATTGAATCATCCAGGGGGAAAAAGCATCCCTGCAGATCTCTAGTGCAGCCACTTCTGGGCTTTGCTGCCCTACCTTTAGGGCAGTAGTAAAGTCCCTGTGGGTGTTTTCCTGTCCTTTCAGGACCACAGTGGCTCAGGCTCACTTGATCTCCACAACAGCTCCTTTCTCTGCACTACCAGAAACGCAACAGACTTCAATTTTATCCCCCAAGAGGGTGCTGCTAATAGGGTTTGTTCAATTAATTGTCACTTCCATTAAATCTATAAGTGCCTGAAACCTACTAATTAGAGCAACAGCACAGCCATCAATTTGTGAGTTTTGAGCCAATTTCACTAGGAGGACACAGACCAGAGCCCTTCTGCTGTTGGGAGGGAGAGGATGCTCACTCAATGGGCTTGGAAATTTAAATACTACAAAGAAAAAGCTTTGCCACAGGGGTTTTGATGCCCTGCTTGGATAACCATATGTCTTCTGGTCCAGGGCCATAGGAGGAGGGACAGGGTGTGATCCAGCAGCTTCACAGGCTCAGAGCCAGCCAGCTCTGGGCTCCCCTAACCCTCACCCTGACTCTAACCCTAACTCTTGCCTTCACCCACACCCTAATCCTAACACTTGCAGGCAGCTGACCCCTGACACATCAATTGCTGCTGCATCCAACACTCTCTGGAATAATATTTTTTTTATTTCCAACTCTCTCCCATGACTGTGGCCAGGAAATGAAGAACAGTTTCTTAGCAGGACACCAGTGGATATCTCCTCTGCTGGATAGAAGCCACTGCTCATATTTTTCCTCCCAAAGGATTATATTTCCAGTCCCACCTTTTACAGCCTCTGTTCCCTGTGTCATTCTTCTGCAGCTGCCTGGGAGACTGCTGAAAAGAGGTGCATTACCTCCCACCACTGTGAAAATTGGGGTGACCCCCTTTTTGGCACATACTTGGATGTGTTGCTTTGGGAAGCAGGATCATGCAGGCAGAGTTGTCTGAGAAGTGAAGAATAAAACAGAGCTGTGTTTTTTTTCTTTTAATGAAGAGGAACAATTTCCCACTCTGTTTATTCTTCCTACTGTCAGCAAAATGTCAGGAATGCTTAAGATTAATGACAAGCCATGTGAAAGAGAAAAAGACACCAAGGAACATTAGTTCCATCACACTCAGCTCAACTTTCTTCCTCTTTCCATAGCAGACTCTGTCTTATGTTTTGACAGTCCATGGCCAGAATTTTTCCTGTCCTTTTCAGCTCAGATCTTTGGAAATCCATGTTTTATGAAATGCAGGGAGTGAAGAGAGATCTTGCTGACACAGTGAGCTGTGCTCTGCACAAAGCAGAGCCATGTGCTGTCAGCTGGGGATGAAAAATGAGGGCCTTGGGAGAGTGTGAAATGTTATCCATGGTCCTATAAAAATATACTGTTAGCTTCATGTTAGGGGAATAAAAAACTACATTCAAAAAGGAGTATACTTTCTAGCCCTTCATTCAGCTTCCCAGGTGGTATAACTCAGTGGCATTCTCTGGTGGAGCCATGCTGGCCCCATTTCTGTGTCATGGGGCAGTTGGAGGCTGGTTACTCACAGCAGCTGGGACACAGAGCCACGTGCTCCACCCCACCTTTCCTCATGTGATAATGCAAACTGTGTACTCCCAGGCCAGGAGAGTGATGCTGCTGCAGCAGGGTTTGTCACAATAAGGAAATAGTTTGGCAGACATCTTCAACCCCTCTGCAGTCACGTGTCCCTTGGCTGTGACTACCTCCTTCTGGAAATCACTGACATGGAGCCTGTTTATGGCTTGTTACGAATCTTACTGTGGGTAGGCTCTTCCCTGCTCCCTACCCTCCGTGCTCTCTTTGCTCTCTGTTCACCTTTGCTCCCTGCATGCACAATCTCCCTGCCGTTGCCTCTCTGCCTTCCCCACATCCTCCTTTCCAGATGTTTGTGCCAATGCAGATGCCTCAGAGAGCAGCCTCAGTTCCCTGTGCCTCCCCTTCTAGAAGAAGTGCTGTCAGGCACTCTGTTTTCATCCATAATTCAGGATGAATTATGGATGAAAAGCCAGAAGATGAGGTGGGGCCACTAAAACATCATCTCTCCTATGCCAACAAACTCACCCTCCCCTGCACACTACTTTGTCCAGCCCCAGGCTTTCTGTCTCACTCCTGTTCTGCCTATGCACTCTTTGGTTCCAGGACAATCATAACCTCCTGCCCTCTGTCTCTCCTATCTTCCCATTTGACTGCTCCAAGGAGTGTCCCCAGCTGATGTCTCCTCTCCTGCTGCAGCCCCTGCCAGCCTCTCCCTGTGGCTCCAGAGTGTTCAGGCTGCCCTGATGTGAGTGGCAGCAGAAGCTGCAGCTGCACAGATGAGAGAAACCATGAGCCAGATGCTCACAGGAATTGCCCCAAGCCAATGTTCTGTTCCAGTGTCTGAGAGCTGCTGGCCTGAGGGTGATACTGGCAGGAAAAGAGAAGTGGGAGGAGTGGCACTTCAGCCCTGCCTGTGGCTGGGGAATGTGCTCCAGATGTGTTCTTTCACCAAGGCCCTCTTTAATCTTGTCAGGTGAATTTAAATATTTATCACACTTAGAGCTACCATGCCCACAACAGAAATTATGTTCTCTCCTCAGCCATTTGGAAATAACATGAGGCCCAAATGTTGTGCTCAGCTTTCCAGCAGAGCTTTGCTAAGGAATGGGCAGGTTTAACAAAACACTGCAGGACAGGCTTTCATTTGTCTTGCCTGAAAAACCCCCACTGCTCCATGCAAGACTTTCCCCAGGGCACCAGGAGTGCTGAGCCAGACCAGAACAAGGCACTGGGAAAGTTCCCTGGACTCAGCCATTCACCTGATCCTCAAATTCATCACAATTCTGGCACATCTTTTAAGCTTTCCTGCAGAACACTGTGATCAAACACTTCTTATTCTGCTGCAGCTACAACCATGACACCGACATCTTTGGGTTTTTGCTTCGTAATTTCCACATGGAAATGTTTGCAAATCCAGCTTTACTTAATTCAGCTTTATTAGATCCAGTTCAAAAGGGTCATTTTACCTGAGAGCTGCTCAGTCACAACTGGTATCACTTTGTATGGAGACCTGGAAGAGTCACAGAGGGTTGATGTAAGCAACACTCAAAATGCAGTTTGTAGTTCACATCCATACTCCCTGAGAAATATGAAGAAATATCTGAATATATTCTAAGCTCTCTTAAAACCTGTGAGTTTGAATAAGCAGTAGGCACTTTTCCTGGACATACAACCCTGTGATTTATTAGAAACAGAATCCTAGAACCATAGAATGGTTTGGGTTGGAAAGGACTTTAGAAATCACCCAGTTCCAAACCCCTGCCATGGGCAGGGACACCTCCCACCATCCCAGGTTGCTCAGAGCCCTGTCCAGCCTAGCCGTGAACATTTCTAGGGATGGAGTAGCTACAATCTCTTTCTGCTCTGTGTCTGTGCCTTGTCCTGTGCAGGAGCTCCCTCCCAGCTGCTGGGGCTCCACCACACAGTATCAATAAGAGCAATGGCAGTGATAAATCATAATGAAATCTGGGCCAAAGCCATCAATGAAGAGACCTAAACTCATCTCAAGCTTTGTGTTTGCTTTTCAAGTAATCTGCTGTTTGTGCCCTAGCAGAGCAATCAGGAGTGGGGAACAACAGAGCTCAGACAGCAAACAGGGAGGGAGGAGAGCAGATGTTCTACATCAAACACCTAGAAGCAGTATTTTTTTTTTTCCTCAGACAATTACTCGTGCTTTAACAGGTGAAAATCTTCCAAAACAGCACTGGTGTTAGAGGTCAGCATTTCTTAGTGCCATCCCCTTCCCTCTGAGGAGTTGCTCCCCTCCCACTGCACACAAAAGGCTTCTGCAGGTAACCTCCCTTGCCTTTGGGGCTGAGCCTGCTTTGGAGGAGCAGGTGGCAGCAGGGCTTACCTCTCTGTGTTTGCAGGCATTGTGGGGTCAATGGACACCATGCAGTTGTCTGCTGTCAAAAGGGAGATGGTTGTGTTCCTGAAAAGCAAGTTCCAAAGAGGATTATTTGGCCTAGAAATGCCAGCTGGAATTCTGTGCTGCTGCATGTGATGCAGAGCCACCTTCTCTCCTGCACATTTATCTTTTCTCCTCACTCATGGCCTCGCACCTTTGTTACCTCAGAGCAGAAAGAGTCAAAGCCCAGGGCAGGGTAGGCTTGATGCTTCACCCATGTAAAATGTGAAGTGTGATGATTTTTGATCTCACAGCAGACATTGCTCCCTGCTAATTCATTTATTCTCTTGACTCACTGAATAATAATTTCTGTTAAAAAGCTGTATTTTGTGATACATTGACTCAGCAGGCACATACTGACTCATATCATACAATTGACTTTTGGTGCTATGAATGTATTGAAATTAATTAGTTACTCTTTTACCAACACAAACAAAACAAATATCTTGCTGAATATGGGGTCTTTTTTTTTTTTAAATACTGTGCTAAAGGTGATCTCATAGGCTCAGATATAAACCTTGGAGGTTTACTTTGGCTCCAGGATCCTGGTTGAAATGCAATTTCCCTTTGAAAATCTTTTGAT
The DNA here is from genome assembly GCA_013397075.1 of Rhabdornis inornatus. Classification (NCBI taxonomy): domain Eukaryota; kingdom Metazoa; phylum Chordata; class Aves; order Passeriformes; family Rhabdornithidae; genus Rhabdornis; species Rhabdornis inornatus. The sequence continues at coordinate 82,322 of VWZS01006028.1, read as the reverse complement.
GAAAATAAAATGCCAAATATGCAGTGAACACCCTGATTGTGAATGATTAAAACTGCTGAACAAAGTTTCCTGGGTGATGGAGTGGAAGTATTTGACATCATAGGAAAATGAGAGTTATTACCCTCTCTAAGGTCAAATAGGAGGAAATAGAACAAACAGCAAAGGGCATTAATTCTGTCAAGCAACTTATGCAAATTCAATTTTATCTTTCAATCCTCAGAGCTGGAGTCATGCAATAAAACCATAATTAAAAGATTGGCTTATTTTTCTCCAGCACTTTTCCTGTATTGTAAAGTTGTGTGTCCGGAGATAAAGACTTTCCTTTGTTGCATCCAGCCTGTGCTGCTCCAGGTCCTTGTGCAGACAGCAGATTCCCTGTTCTAGAGGTGATTAAGGGTTCTAGAGATGGTTTAGGGGCTTCCCTCCCCCTGCTCCACTGCCTGAAGGTGCTGCAGAGGTGGATGGATGGAGATGGATGGACGGATGGATGGATAGGGATGGAAGGATAGATGAAGTGATTGATGGATGGATGGGATGGATGGATGGATAGGGATGGAAGGATAGATGAAGTGATTGATGGAGGGATGAATGGTTGGGGATGGATGAAGGGATGGATGGATGGATGGATGGATGGATGGATGGACGGATGGATGATGGATGGATGGATGGATAGGGATGGAAGGATAGATGAAGGGATTGATGGATGGATGGATGGATGGATGTTACACCGTGCCACCCTCCACCACATCCTGGCCTCTCCCCCACACCCACCCATGACCCTGGACCCCTCTCAACACTGAGGTTTCATCTGGATACTGCTCTTGAGTTTGAAGGGAACAAATCCTATTTGAAATTTCCCCAAATGGAAAATTACAGCAGAAGGGATACAGGGACTTCACAAGCCAACATAAATTAGGAAATATGTGGCCTGGGCAATGGATATGGTGATATTTATACTCTATAAAATGGTTCAGCTGGGGTGCTTTTTGTTTGACTATCCCATGCCTGGGATTAGATTTTAAGACACCTAAAGAGAAAGCTTATTACCTAGTGGCAACACTTCTTGTTGACCCTATTTTTTCCCCTAAAAAAACAGGTTCTAAACATGTGGCTGCATTTCACTCAAAAAATGTAGTGCTGAGATATAAGTGGTAGGTGTGCCCAACCTGCGTGTACTTAGGGCTGGGCTTCTTCACTTGCTTTTATTTTAGATTATTTCTCCTCTGTTCTACTCTATTCCACTCTGTTCGTCATGTGCAGCCAACATTGAGGTGGCTCAATTCCCTGCCTCCACACTTTTCCAGCTCTTGATTGCCCCAGTTTCTTCTTCCAGCAGGCTGGAATGAGAAACAAGCCTGAATAGCAGCTAAATAAATCATTTGGGGCCTGTCTTTAGATTGTTCCCAAAGGAAAGAAACAAAAGTGAAATGAATGTCACAAATGACAGACCTACCTCGGTAACCCTGTTGCAATGCAGAAAAGGTCCATAATATCTTTGGAATTGCAGTATTTACTGAAGATCACCTTCCAAAGGAAACAGTGGCAGAGGGGAAAAATGAAAAAAATGAGAAAGGATGGTTAGTTCTCAGTGAGATATGAATCCTGTTCAGGCATGCACTGGGCTAATTTTAAGGCATAGTCTGTGATTTCAATTATCTGATTTGATTTGTGAGCTGGAATATTTCTCTACTCCTGTGTAAGACCTGTGTCTTTGTTGGTGAAGCAAGCAAGCTCTGGAGACCTAAGGGCTGTTCGGAAGTGGAGCAATAACGTGTGTGAGCTGAGAGCACAGGGTTTCTCAAAATCCAGTGTTGCTGTGGGATGACAACAACTGTAAATTTAAGTGTGTAAGAGCCTGGATTTAGGCAGAACACTGCCCAGATTTGGGCAGGTCCTGGGATGGTATAAAAGGGCACTGCTTTTTGGACTATACCAGTTTATACTAGGTTTAAAGTGAGCAGAGCTTGTGCCAAAATTCCTACTGACTGCCAGATGTCCCTGTTGTTAGGTCAGAAGCCAGACCTGGAATTACAAAATGTGCCACAGTTACCTTCCCATCTCCCCAAACACCTCTTCATCCTCCCACCCTTCCACACACACCAGGCAGCCCCAGTGCAGAGAAGACTGAGCAGCACATCCCCCAGTCCCATTTTTCTATTCCTGCTATTCCTGTGCCTTCAGTGACACAATCCCATGCTGCAATTTTCCCCAAGACTCCTGTGTCCATCAGGACTTGCAGGTCATGGTCCTCCCAGCTTCTTCTGCAGTTAGAAAACTCTTTAATAATACCATTATAATACTTCCCATCAGTCTCACTATGCCCCTGTGCAATATTGAAACTCTGTAATTTGAAGCTTTTTTATGTTAAATTACTTGCCCTGTATCTTATCATGGGTGAGTGGCAGGCCAGAAACGGAACCCAGGAGTCCCAATTTGATGTCTTGTTGGATTCAGAGGCAGCACACTGCCTCTGAAAGAAAAACACCCCAGAATTCAACGGCAGCACTCTGCCTGAGGAGTGTCCCATTTCAATAAATGTGCATTTATAGGATGTCTGTCCTTGTGACTGAGGTCCCTGAGGCTGCTTCCAACCCAAGCCCACATCTCCTCTGTTGGGTGCATGTTGCACTATCAAATCTTCCAGTGCTCTAAATCAAAAACTTGTTCCTAGTGGACTTATTGGGGAAAACATAGCCATTGAAAAGTATCTCTGCTGCCAGTGAAAAAAGAAAGTGTGGGTGGAATAAAGAGAAAATGTAGACATGAGAATAAAGGATTGGGTTTGAATGCTTCTGCCAGTGTTGTACCCCTTTTCTCAGAGCAGCTCTGAGTTCGAGTGACGATGGGGGAGGCTTTGAACCTGCCATAGAAATGAAGTGCTTTGTTGCAGCCAGACTCTCCTTCCTAAAGCCAGGAACAGCAACAAGCAGTGGGAATGGTTTGTCCAGAGGCTGCTGCTGTTGATGAACACAGGAATGCTGCAGGCTGCCGGGGCTGGCAGTGGCGTGGAGAGGGGCAGCTTCTCTGCCCAGCCCTGCAGCCCTCTCCTCTCACATCCCACAGGGAAGAGCCACAAAGCCTCTGTGCTCGGGATGCAGCAGCTCAAAGGCACTTGTGGAGATTGACCGAATGGCAAAACTCAGGAGGAACAAGAAACTTGCATTTTGCAGATGAACAGGGACATCAAGGTCAAAATTCTCCTCTCCCTGAGTGTTGGAAATACGATTTTCTGCCCCCCCCACAACCACCCCCTATTCTCAGGCACAGTTTCTGTTGCCACCCATCACAGGCATGAGGGGTGTGCATGTCCACAGATCAGCCTGGAGGCTGGTGACCCAGGGAATAAGGAATGTGTTGCCTGGGATGACAGCTGGGAGAAGGCAGGGGGGCTGAAGCTGCCCTTCCCAGATTGCTCTGTGTGTTCAGTGAGGTGAGGACCATGCTGGAAAAAATAACAAGTCATCATCTAACTAATGACTCCTCTGAAAGGTGTAGGTGCCAGGAGGTAATTAAGCCTGCAGCCTCGCTTTGTCAGCCTTGGCTTTCAGGTGCTTGAATTCCTGAATTGTCACGGCACTGGTGTGATAGGTTCCCCTGCGCCTCCTCCAAGGTGCCTTTCAGGCTGCAGGGGAAATCCCTCACCTGGAGGTGTCACACGGTGCCAACCACGCCTCTGCCACTGGAAATGGGGATGTCATGGGAGATCCCAGGCTGTGCAAGGCTGTAATGCCTGCTCAGACGTCAGGGCGTGCCAGCCTGGAGTACCAGGACAGGCTGCACAGCACAGCAAGGTCTGGCCAGGCTGGCTGGCCCTGGTGGTGCATGGACACTGCAAAGCTCCAGCCTCCAGCTTTCTCTGGGGGTGAGGAGCCTTGCTACTCCTGAGCAAAGCATCAGGGGTGTTGTGGCAGAGAAGATGATGGTGGTCACTTCAAGAGGTGACCTACACCTACGCTCACACCCACCTTCCCTGGGTTCTGCGCCAAATAAAATTACTGCAGGCAGTATCTTCACTAAACCTGCAGGCAAGTGATTGCTGAGGCAGGTAATAAGTGCTGCTGGGGAAATGGGTGTGTTCTGAAAGTCTCTGTTGCCCAGTGATTGACTCTTCGTTATTAAAGCAATCAAAGCAGTAAAACATAGCCAATGGAGTTCAGATAGGGCCGAGATCCTGATCCTAGCAGAACCCAGCCTCCTGACAGACCGACAGCTGCTAAAATTGGCTGGCAGATTATTGGACATTACAACTGGTACATGCAGTAACTGGGCAGATGATGTTAATTGTGGCTGAACAGAGGCCAAAGGCTTGTGATGTGCCAGGAGTGTTATTTCAGGTATTGAGGTTTCTTATTCTGGAAATCAATTATTATTGACCAGGACAGACAAGAGAAGATAAAAAGAAATTATTAGCAAACATTAAAGGTAAGAAAGTTGGCCTGACTCATAGAAAGCAGTAGGAGCTTTCAATGCACTGACGATGAATTTTAATGTTTCCTTTTACTCCATGCAGTAGTGAAAGAGTGGGAAGCGAAACAAAGGCTGTGATACTAGATCATGAGCTATCTCCATACATGATTTTCAGTTTTCCATACTTGGCATTTTTACTTGGGTTTGCTAAAACTGTATTTGTGAATCACCCACTGCAGATTCATACTCATCTCAGGATGCTTGTCCTCAGCTGGTTGGGTTTTTTTTTAATCAAAAAGCACATGCTATTAAAGTTTCCTTCTTTTGCAGCCTGCTGAGCTTTTCTGAGCATCCCTCTTCTGCTCTGAAACACAGCAGCCAGCCTCAGATGTTCTGTAGCAATGTGCAATTGTTCCTGTTATTGTCCACAGGTTTGTGCTCCCAGCAAAGTCGATGCCAGTTGTGCTGATGGAATACAATTGGAGTATGTTTCAGAGGATGGGAGGACAGCACTGAGTACTATTGATGCCTCCAGCCCAGTATAGGAATCCTATTTGCCTGGAGTCCATTATCATTGGGAGGACACCAGCAGAAAGGAGGCAATGTGGGGACACTTGGCTGGTGGCCACACTTTGGCCGTGTGGGGCACGTGGGTTCTCCTGTGACCTGCAGAGGCTGACCTGCAGCTTTGAGGACAGGCAGCCCTGGCACTGGCTGCAGGACAGAACGCCTCACCCAGCCCTGTGGAGATGTCCCTGCTTGGGCAGGTGTCCCAAAACCTTTGCTGCTCAGCCTGAGTCTCCATGATCATACGTTTCTGATACTGTGTCCTAGGTTACAATGTAAAGATGTGCCCAAAAGTCTGTATTCTATCACCATCTGTTGAAACCAGGTGGGTCAGTGATCCTTATCTCTGTGGGAGATATTCTCTGCTAATGGGCCATCTGTTAAACCAGCTGGGGCAGTGTTCTTTATCTTTTCCACAACCCATCCTTCCTCCAGGAGTATGTCTCCTGTTAATGGGCCATTGAGTCCCAGTGCATGACTGATAAAATTCCATCTTCCCATTGGGAGATGCCCCAGCCACGGAGAGGAGCCAAGCATTTCCTACCTAGATAAAATCTGAGATTTGGAACACCAAGGCAGCCCTTACCCACTGGATCTCAGAGGACAAGAGCTACCAGACCTTTCTACAGGATCACTGCTTCAACAAGAACACTTCATCTGGACTGCTACCACCACCCTAACTAGCAGGGTGTCAGGTTGTATTCTGACTCTGTCAATTGTTTTCTTTTGTACTACTGCATGTATTTTATTTTTCTCTTTTTTTCCTATTAAATTGTATTTCTGACGTGGAGTCTTTTACCGGTTTTGCTTTCAAATCATTACACACTGTCTGGGGGTCTGATCCACAAATTTCCTCTCCCTTCAGATCTGTCTCAGCTGTCTCTGACCTACAGTAATCTTGCTTAGGTCCCTATGGGTGACAAGCCACTGCTGAGATGTGTCTCAAGGGCCTCATTCCCTGCATTAAGGCCTGGTGCTGGAAGACATCCTTGCTTAGGAGAAGATTGAGATCTTGCATAACAGAGGCCAAAGTCAGGAGATCACAGCAGTTCCTCCAGCTCTGGTCTAATATTGTGCATGTACAGGGTTTCCTGTAATGAAATTCCAGGTTTCCTCATAATACACATTTAAAAAGAGCATAGTCGTGCAAGTCAGCCTGAAAAATCCAGGGATGAAGAAGATACAGGGACTCTAATATTGCCTGGTAGCATGAAAATCTGCAAGACCAGTCAACACAAGACACTCAGTTTGTGAAAGCAAAGGCAGAACTGAAATCATGTCTGAGCGGAGCCACAGCAGTGACAAAAGGGAAACAGAGGCCTCAGCTTCAGCTTGCAGATTGACGACTAATTGCCAAGAAAATCAGCCACATATAAACCCTGTTAACTGCATTTCCCTTGGATTTGTGCCAAGAGGAAAAGGCTGTATTACTGAAAAGCCATGCAGCATCTGCAAACAGGTTTTTTTTTCCCCCTGAGAGTTAACATTTCTGTCCTTGCTGTTGTTACCAAAACCTCTGAGATGGTTGATGGCCCATCCATGGGTACCTTCAAGGCCAGGTTGGATGGGTCTCTGAGGAACCTGATCAATTTGAAAATGTCCCAGCTCATTGCAGGGGTTTGAACTAGACCCTTAAGGGTCCCTTCCAACCCAATTCTATGATTCTACCACACATAGAAAAAAAAAAGACAGGAAAAGCAGCCTTCTCTGAAGGTTTAACTTGTTTGTGTCAAGGAGTTTCCATCAAGACCAAGGAGCAGCCATTCAATTTAAGTGGGCAGTGTTCTGGCAGCCCTGGAAAGCAGCATGACACAAATGGGGGGAAAGCAGGATGAATAATAACTGAGGCTTTTTGGAGTGGAAATAACATTTTGATGAGGCATGCAGGGACTGCAAAGTAGGACAGCGTGGTTCCACGGGGATGCCTGGCCTGGCCCTCAATTCTGTGGGACTGGTTTCTTTCCTGGAAACAGTTCTGCTTTTTTTTTAATCATTTTTTTCTGAAATAAGGAGCCATTGTCTCTTAATCCACAGCATCCACCTCTGGTCTGGGACAAGGATTTGAAAACATCTCTTGGGAAGAGCAGGGATTAAGAGCCCAGGTGCTCTGGGCTGGCTTTCCCACTTGGAAAGGAGTTCGGATAAAGACTGTGATGGAGATTTTACTAAAGGATCATTGTGCACAGACTCTGCAGCCTACCAGTTTACAATTAATCACATTATATTTTGCTTTCAGATAGGATAGGTAAAAACACATCTTACAAATCCAATTTCTGTTCTATATTTGATCCTCAGAACAGCTAATCCTCTCTGTAAACAGCAAACTCTGTCCAGAACATTATCCTGTTCTGATCTGCTGTCTGTAATTGGGTATTCTTCCAAGAATTTAACTTCTGTTCGATTATTTTTATTTTACCCTAGCAAAATTCCTAAATAAATAATGCAAAAATCTATTTGAAGCCAGTGCACCCTAAGTTTCCAGTTCTACTTTTTTTCTTCTGGTTTCAACCTGCTGTCTTCAATACTTTAACACTTGGTCATGTCTTTCATTCAGCTCAGTGAGCAATGTTCAGAGTCAGGGCTGAAATTGCAGACTTTAAACAATCTAAATTACAGTCATTCACTAATGAGAATGGGGGATGCTATGTCAGAAAAGATTCTAGTAAAACTCAGTTATATATCTGGCATGGACTGTGAAAATTGCTACTGCTTCTGCAAGAGCAGTTTTCATGGAGGATTTCTGAACTATTAAGGCAGAATGTTCATGTAAAATTTTTCATTGTGATTTCCCCTGTCTTTCCAGATGTGTTTGTCATCCATAACAAAATGAAGAACAATCCAGAATTTGAGGTATCCCTCTGTGGGAATCACTGGAAGGAATTACTATTTCTCGACACGTAAGCAAATAGGTCTTCCTCAAAAAATATCCATAAATGTCCTCTCTGTCATAATCCCCAGTACCCAAAAGAAGCTTTACCTAAAATCCCATATTTAAAAACATTCCAGCCTTCTCATTCTTTATAATCAGATACAAACATAGCATCAGCCCAACTATACCCAAACTCTCCATCTCCTTTTTTATTTCTCGCACTAATTAACAGCTGGTATTCAGAAAACCATTCATTTATCTGAGCTCTGAATGTTAGGCAGCATTAAAAATAGTCTGCCAGATTCACCATCTGTTTGATACAGTGGGAGCAGCTCTAAGAGAAGAACAGAAAACCAGTGCATGTGTGCATGTCCGTGTGTGGGGGAGAAAACACGAGAGCCCTCAGCTGAGGCTCTGAGCAAAAATGAAAGCTCCCCCGAGCTCCTCAAACACTGACTGATAGAGGATGAGAAGTGTGGCAGATATTTTGTCCCAAAAGCCACAGCTCTGTAATCCTGCTGATTCACAGTCTTGGGCAGGGATGTGGCTTGAGAATGTTCATTTCAACATGAAATGTATGGGTGGGGTCTGTCTGATGCGATTTTAACTATCCACAGGCTTGGCATCTCTCCAGTGTCTCCCTGCCAGGTGCCCTCTGTTGCCAGCAGAAAAGGAGATCTCCAAATTAGCCCACATATCTCCAAAACCCCCTTTAGGATGGGATGAATCATCCCCTGGAGATGCCACCTGCCTCCCCAGTGATTGCAGGGGAACCTGTATGGCTCTCCTGGAGCAGCCATCACTCACTTTGGGATGCCTGTGGTTAATCGTTTCCTTATCATATACATTGCCCTAAATTGAGAAAGAGGAGCTGCCAGACAGAGCTGACATACCAGGATCCCGAGGCTTGTGGCATGCGATAAGTCACACCCCTGTAACATCTCTGAAAAGAGAGCTGTGGGAAAAGAGATTTTCCTCTTTTCAGGAAAGAAAAATGTCTACAGTGCACTCAGAGATGTGTGAGCCCAGGACAGTTTTGCAGATTGTCCACTGAGAGGGGCAGCATGACAGAGGCTGGCTCCTCCACTGTGAGCAAAGAGGGACCTCAGTAAATTTTAGACTCACTAGGGCTCATAGAGAGATTATATTCAAGAGAAATTTTGCAACCTACTGACTATACTAAGGGACATATTGCAAATATTCCATCTGTCAGTACTAATTATTAATGGCAGAACACAACCAGGAACCAGCAAGGCTGATTGTGAGGGGCCAGGCTGCAAGTTTCCTATCTTCAGCAGCAGAAATAAAAACATTTCATAAAAGTATGTCAACCTTTAACAAACAACACAAATGTCTATATTCTGGCTTTTCTTAACACAAGGAGGGCACACATTTGCTGCTAATGGAGTACTAAGTGCAATTAACCCTGCAGCACATGAATGCATGAGGCTTGAAATGTTTTGTAAACTGGATAACAGGGATGCTTTAGCACCAAATGTTCTCAGTAGCTGTGAGTGAAGCTGCTTCTTTCCAAGCTGCTCACACGATTAAAGTCTGACATTGGAACTGGCTTGGTAATAGAGGACTTTTAGAAGGAAAATGTTAATTAATGGAGTGAGGAAAAGCAGATTTGAGGAGAGACCAGCAAAGGGCTGACTTAAATCTATATAAGCAAGTTCATGAGGAAGGTTCTGATGCCTTGAGAGGCTGACCTAGAGCAGAGGCTAGACAGTGTTGAAGGAATAAAGTAGGTGTTTATTAAAAGGCCTTCAAAAGCCAGGGCTCCACCCAAGATGGACACAGAGTCAGGAGTTTTCACACTTTTATAAGTTTGGGTCCATTTCCATATTGGGGTTCATTGTCCAATTCCAGCTCCAGGTTCTGCAGTCCCATCCTCCCAGATTCTCTCCTCAATTCGCTGCTGTTTGCACTTTTTGGGGCTGAAGCTGCAGCGGTGTCCTTGGTTCTGGGGCTGCAAAAGGATTGTTTTGTGTGACTGAGCTGGGAGGAGAACTTGCTGACGCTCTATATGAAGTTCAGAGTTACACACTAAGGCAGTACAGAATCTGGAAAATATGAAAGCTGAAACTTAAGGCATGAGTTCTAGAAACAGAATGATTTTGTCTTGTTTGTGAGGAGCCAGAAGAGTTGTAAATGAGGAGAATAAGCTATATTTGGCTGGTCTGAACCCATAGGTAACACCAGAGTTACCTATGAGAAAAGTGTTAGACTGAGAGCATTGAACTTACACTTTGTCTGGACTAGTGTGAACATAAACTGTAATAAATATAATACACTGAGTGTGACTTCACAAAGATAAACAGCAGTAAACAAGCCTTGCTGGGTGATGGGTATGGAAGAATTTTGGAGCTGTGCTGGAATTACAGAGCTGTGCTGGGATTATGGTTTGGTCCCCTAAACGCTCTGGGGAGGAAGGAGAAGGGTGAGTAGGGGACAGAGAGGCTCATGTGTGATGTTATCTTTCATGTTTTTAAAAGCATAGGTTTAAGTCATGTTTACTCCTTAAAATGTTTATGTGCTGCTATGTGACAGAGTTCAAGGAACTTGCTGCTCATTTTGTGCTGCTTCACAAGAACAAGCAGCCACCTCCAGTTCACCAGAGCTAGCTAAAGTGAGAAAGCCAAGCTTAGCCAAGACCTGACCAGACTCAGGCTGTGCCACCTTTTACCCTCTCACACCCACAGAGGTCTGCCAGCATTAAGAAAATGGCCTTGATCCCACAAAAACATTCACCATGCTAAAGCAGGATGTGGCACGGAGCAGCCCCAGGGGTATCTGTGTCCTGACTGCCATGAACACCCACCCTCTGCACCCCTTTGGTGTTTGGCAGCTGAAAGGGTGTTCCCCTGAATCCTCAGTCCAAACAGACACAGGATAGGATCCATGCTTGCCTTGCTGTGTTGAAAGAGTCACCAGTATTCAAAAATTCTTCATCGCCTTGAAGGGAAGATCATCACGCCATTACTTCTTCTGCTGTGTTTTGCTTTTCATCTGCATCCAGTTTTGCAGATTAAAAATAGCCTGGTGAGCCTTGGAAAAAATCTGTTGGCTTTGCTAGAATCTGGGCATTTATACCACAGATGCTGCTGCTGCTGTAATTGAAAAGAAAATCTCACGTGACAGAAGCGATTTCTGCGCGCTGATGTTCCGATGCAACAACCACGGCACCAAAGCTCAGTCTGAGCCTTGTCCTGTTTGTTTGGGACCTCAGGCCAAGAGGAACAAGGGCTGTGGATGAATCAGTGTCCTGCAACACAAGTCAGGTCAGTAGGCACCCAGAAAGCTTGAGCTCAATGCATTTCTTTGAGAAAAAAAAAAAAAGGGCAAATTTTCTGCTGAACATCCAGAATGACTCAATAAACCAGCAAAATTACTCCAAAATTCTTTACTTGCTTTCTGAGGAAAATACCACTGAGCAATTTCATAGAATCCTTGACAAAGGCAGCAGTCCTCTTCTTTTTTTCCAGTTACTTCAGGCTCTGTAGCCCACTGATTTTCCATACTTGTTACAAATATGATGTTGATTAAGACACTGGAGACAGAAATCCTCTTGAAACAAGCCTTTTTCTCAGAGAAACTCCTTAAAACTCTGCAAGCAAAGCCACTACCCTGTGACATTTGGAAAGGAGAGCCATGGAGCCATCCTGCTGGGAATAAGGCCACTGGTTGGTTCAGCTCTGCTACCATTTAAATCTCAAAGGTCAAATGAAAAAATGAAAATGTTCCCAGTAGTTTCTCCATGGAAAAAAACATTGGGCATGAGCTGGGGAATTTATTTTTTTTTCCTGGTGGATTTTCAATTCAAAACAGACTCAATAGGATTTTTTTTTTTCAAAATGCAGCCAAAGGGTTAATAGTTAATAACAAGATGAAGGAAAATAAGACTCCAGATCTGACTTAAATTTGGCACCTCTCCATTGATGTTGGGGGTCTGGGTGCTTGACCCCATCTAGTGGCACTCCAAGAACTAGGAGAAATCCCAGCCCATGGTGGCTTGTCAAGATCACCTTATCCTATACAAAACACAGCCACGGCTTCCCCTTGCCCTGCTGTGCCCGGCAGCAGAGCAAACTGTGGCAGGGCTGGCACACGGAGGTGTTTCCCTGTGTGCCCAGCCCCACGTGCTCCTGAGAAGTGCAGAGGGAGGTGTGTGTCCAAGCAGGTGGGTGATGGAAATAAATAAACTGAAAATTTCTAATGTAATTCTAATCATTATAATTATTATTAATTATAATTCTAATTATTTTTCTAATATAATTCTAATACAATTCTAATATAATTCTAGAATTTCTAAATAGATTCAGAAATAAATAAACTGAGCAGCACATGTTTCCCCCAGGTGTGCACCCCTTTATATGGGGGCTGGATAGGAGAGGGTTACACTGGAATTTCATTTGTCACCCAGCTCCAAGAACAAGTGACCTCTTTGAAGCAGGTTTGTGCAGAGCCCTGGATGTGGAGTGTGTCTGTAATCCCACAGCCCCTGCATGACCATTCCTCTGCCAGTCTGCTGGGCTGGGCTGGGCCACCTCAGGTCCCTCCTAAAGCTGCCCCAGCCTGGAGAGGTGTTCAGCCAGCTCTGCCCACTGGAGCAGAGCCCAACGCTGTGGTCAGCTTTGGTGAAGACAATTTTGTGCCTGGCTGTGCCTCTGGAAGGTTGGTTTACCTCAGTCCCCTCTCCTCCAGGTCTGAATAGACCAAGTGACCTCAGCTGCTCCTCATACAGCTTCACCTCAAAATCTTTCAGCATCCTCATGGCCTTCCTTGGGACACTCTCTAATAGTTTAATGACTTTTTAATATTGTGGTGCTCAAAACTGCCCCCATCACTCGAGGTGAGGCTGCCCCAGCCCAGAGCAGAGCAGTCCCTTTCCTGGGTGCTGGTCTTCAGCATCCCATTCTCCAGTCTATGCACACAGCCAGGGTTACCCCATCCCAGCTGCAGAATCCTTCATTTTCCCTTGTTGAACTTCGTACAGTTGGTGATTGCCCAGCCCTCAGATTTGTCAAGGTCTCTCTGCAGAGCCTCTCAACAGTTCCTCCCAATTTAGTATGATCAGCAAACTTTTTTAGTATTCATTAGAGTCCTGTGTCCAGGTTGTTGATGAGGGTGTTGAAAATCACAGGAGCTCTCCAGAACACCACTGATGTCACCCTGTGCCCTACTCCTTGTGCCTGACCTGTGGGCCAGCTGCTCACCCAACACTCCACACAGTTACCCGACTCTGGGCTGCACATTTTGTCCAGAAGGATATTGTGAAACAGAAATGGGCTTCAGCCCTTCCTCTGGGACGTGCTGGCACTGGAGTGGTCCTGCTTTCAACCAGGCTGATGGTGCCTCCTTTATTTGAATAACTCCTGGGAAGGGTTTCAAAGCCAGCCAACTCCTTTCATAACCAGCAGGACCCTCTGCCCTCCCTGCTGTGCCCCTCTGGGCCTGCCAGCACACAAACCTACTTAGTTTAATTCCATCTCCTGCTGCAGAGCACTTTGCAGTGCTCAGGGTCCCGGGGGAGGCTCCCTGGGCTGGATTTGTCCCTTCCTTTACCCCGGCACCGAGGTGAAACAACAACTTCTCCCAAAGTCAACAGCACACCCTGCGGCTGCACCGGAGGAAATTCAGGATGAGGCCATGGAAACACAAAAATTGCCTCTGAACAGCTGCAAACACAAGCAGTGCTGGGGTAAGATGCCCAGTTCTATTGCACGATGCCCAGTTCTCACTGGAGCTGAGCCCTTTCAAACTCAACAAGTGCTGTTATAGTGAAGCTCGTACCTCGTTATTGATTGACAAGAAGCTTAGCATTGATTTAATGAGTTCCCTTTAGAAGTCTCCACTGCTGCATTCCTTGGAAGATTAAGGGCTGCTGCTTCCCCCCACCCCTCCCCCCTTCTGCTTCTTTCTAATGATGTTACTGAGAAGGCAAGGAGAATGTGAGATATGCCCTGCTTACCGCTGGGTGAACCCCATTTACACGGCATTTTTACTTCAGGAATCCTTCCAAACATTACACAGGCGGGATTTTACATCTGACAAAAGAAACAGATAACATTTATCCAGCTTAAACCCCCTTAATGCTGCTTGAGTTTGCATTTGCTTTCTCATGTGACTGTGCCTCTAGTGTTAAAAGTACTCTCCAGAGGCTGGATGGAGAAATGCTGTATTATTTTTTTTAAATCCAGCATAGATGACAAACACTGTGCATTATCAACATCTATGGAAACTCTCACCACCCTTTCGAAATGCCAAAATATTTTTTTGTACTGAACTGTACAAAAGGTACCAGGAGGCTCCATTCAATCCATGCTTCGGGAGGCCACCCGGCAACCGATTTATTAAACCCTGGAAAAAGAGAATCAGTGCCCTCAGCTCAGCAGAGCCGGCAGGCACAATCTCACGGCAGCACAGGGACCACCATCACGACTAAGCCACGTCTAAGATGATCAAGAGGAGCAGCTTTCTCTGGGGAATCCGGCACAGATCTGGATTCTCCAAGGACTGCTCCTGAGGACACGACTTTGAGCGGTCGCCGTGGTTCGCCAGGGCGGTGATGGAGGGGATTTCGGAGGCGTGTGTGGTGGGATGGGACTGTGAGTACCAGCTCTCCATTCACCTCTGCGGCCACTCGCACAGCAGAGGGAAGGGACAGGGCATCGCTGCTGTTTCTTCACAAAGAAGAAACAAAAGGCGAGGCTGGGTGAACCGAAAACTTAGAGCAGGAAGACTGGAGACATTTGAATTTTGCAAATCAGAGTTTACTTGGAGCCTGGCAGCAGCCCTCTGTTACAGAAAAGGCATTTGGTTTGCGGCCAAAGAACTGCTGACAAAGAGAACGGGGGAAAAAAAGACTTGCAGAAAGGCGTCGGCATTGTTTGTGTTTAAAAGCAGTGGGCTGTCAGCTCGGCAGCGTGCGAGCTCTCCCTTTCAGCCGGGACACATTTCTCCCGCAGTTCTCCCTGCGCTGCGAACCGTGCTTAACCAAACAAATGGCAGCGAAAGTTTTAATTACCGGCATTTACTTTGGCAGGGGCGGCGGGGTCTCCGCAGCCGCCGGCGATGCAGCAGCATCGCACAAAGAGCCGGGCACCTGCCTGACCTTCGGGGGGTGATACCCACGGCCAGGACAGAACCGGGGGCAGGCAGTCTCCGAGGAACTCGGCTGTACTCCCTCTGCCTTGGGGGGAAACCTCGCCCCAGGCTAAACTTTGTAAACACGGAGCAACGCTGCTCCGGGAGCGGGAGCCAGCGAGACCGAACATCCATCCCCACGCCGGCAGGGAGAGCTGGCAGCGACTCAGTGCTGGCAGCCCTCCCCTCTGCCAGCCTCCCCTTCCCCTTTCAACAAACATCCGTGTACAAAGCAGAAGGCACGCAGGATCCCCCCCTTTCCCCTCCAAAAGGGATGCGGAGCCCGCTGGATGCGGGATCGGCCGTGCAGTGCAGCCAGCACCGCCCGCAGCCGCGGCCGGAGACGCCACTTGGTGAAAAACAGCAAAAGTACCTTTTGAATTCTTCCATCAATGTCCAAATAAATACATTTGGGCCGGTAAGTGGAGGAGGCAGATCCCATCTTGCTACAGCTGGGCTCTCACCGGACTTGTTTCCAGTGCCAATCAGAGCAGAAATTCAGGTTTATCCTACCCAGCCGAGCCACCGCTGCCTGACAGTTTGGTGTCCCCGCTCTTCTGGATCCCACTGTACTCTCATTCTGGGAAGGTCCCTCCTCTAACATGCATGCATTTTGCTGTGCCTCTGTCTCTCTCTGCCACCTCCTTTTAGTTTCGCTTCCCTCCAAATCCAGCTGCCTCGGACAGGGAAAGACACAGGCTCCAGATGCTGCCTGCAAGCCCCCTCTCCATTCCCATAGCAACAACCCCTCTTGGCTTTAAGGCTGAGAGCTGCTGGGCATCTGCATTCGGACTCTGACCCTGGGACTGACCAGCTCCTGTTATGCACAGATCAAGTGGCATTTATCCCTCGGGGTGGGGGGAGGGGGGGTGCTGCGGAGGAGGAAAAACCTCCTTCATCAGGGTGGTGAGAGATATAATTTGATTTTACGCTGAAATAGGACCGTAATTATTAGTTAGTGCTTCTCCTGGTAAGCTGCTTGCCCAGTGGCAGGCTCCTGTCTGGAAGTACCCTGTGCTGGAAGTGTCCTTTCAGACACCCACTGCCAGCCAGGGCTTGGACCGTCTCAATCCAAACTCAGCAGCTCCATTTCCACATCCCTCCGCGTTATCATTACAAGGACAGAAGGGAAAAGCAGAAGCTTTTTTTCCCCCCTGTAAGCTCCAGCAGCACTCAGAAAGCACAAAGCCCATGCTCTCGCCCACCGCCATCCGTGCCACCCCCGGAGTGAAGGAATTTGTTATTTAGGGGAACGTGAAGCCTCCTGGCAAAGGCATCTCCCGTGAGGAAGGCAGGAGGGAGCGAAGCCCCGGCGGTGCTCCCGGAGCAGATGCCCGATGCCATCTGCCCTGCCAGGGATGCCGTGCCCGGGATGCAGTCAGTGCCCGGGATGCCGTGCCCGGGATGCCGTGCCCGGGATGCCGTGCCCGGGATGCTGTGCCCGGGATGCCGTGCCCGGGATGCAGTCAGTGCCCGGGATGCCGTGCCCGGGATGCAGTGCCCGGGATGCCGTGCCTGGGATGCAGTCAGTGCCCGGGATGCTGTGCCCAGAATGCTATGCCCGGGATGCCGTGCCCGGGATGCAATGCCCAGGATGCAGTGCCCGGGATGCTGTGCCCAGGATGCTATGCCCGGGATGCAGTGCCCGGGATGCAATGCCCGGGATGCAGTGCCCGGGATGCTGTGCCCAGGATGCAGTGCCCGGGATGCAGTGCCCGGGATGCAATGCCCAGGATGCAGTGCCCGGGATGCTGTGCCCAGGATGCTATGCCCGGGATGCAGTGCTCGGAATGCCGTGCCCAGGGAGCCGAGGCGAGGTTCGGGCACAGGGGGGACAGAGCTTGGAGGCAGCAGAGAGGCTGCACAGCCAGCACACAGCCCGTCCTGCCAGCTCGGACTCTGGGTTTTCTGGGGCTTTTGAAGGAGGGGCTGCAAAAGCATCTCCTGACCTTTAGTGCTGCAGGCTGGGAGAGCAGGGCTTGGGGCAGCGGGGTCGGTGCTGCTCACCCTGCCCAGCCCAAGCCCTCTCTGCAGCCAGAGAGAGACAAAACTGACCCCAGCAGAGACCAAAGGGGCTTGGCTGTGGCTTATCCTTGGCTGTGGCTTGTCCTTGGCCGTGGTTTGTCCTCGGCTGCCCCGGGAAATGCAGACAGGGCTCTGCTGCTCTGCAGAGGGGATTTGTAGGGACTGGAGGGCTGAGTGCGTCCCAGAGCTGCCTGGGAGTCAGAACCTTTCAGGCTGAAGCCAGTGGTACTCCTAATGCTCTCAGAGCCAGCAGCAAGGCAGTTCTTTCGGGAAGTGCAAGCCTTTGCTTCACATCCTTCCTCTGCCAGCTGGGAGCAGGCACTGGAAGTCTTTCAGGAGAGAGCCCTTGCCACTGCAGGGGTATCCTGGGGGTTCTCACAGAGAATCCTGTCAAACAAGAAAATCAAACTAAACCAAGACACTATCCCAGGGGCTAATCCCTCAGATTACTCCACAGGCAATCTCCATGGCTATTTTGACCTACAGCTTCTCCCACTTCAACAGCCCTTTCACACCAAGCCCACTGCTTCTGTACACCAGCCAGGACCTCTGTGACCCATCACTCCATACCCTGCTCTGCTGAGCACTGCCCTAATCCTGTCCTGCTGTGATTCAGCCCTGAGTGACTTGACTGACACAGCAGGTTGCTGAGGAAGATGGCCATGATGACAAAAGTGCAGCCATTTGGAAAGAGACAATAAGAACACTCATTCTGGGGGATGCACATGGGACATTTGGGACTGTAGGGGAGGATACTGAGCTGTGATCACCCGCTCCAGGAGTGGTCATACAATGTCACTGGTGCATTTCAGGATTTGATCACACCTCCCTGAGATATCTAATAGAGTCTCACACTGGTGAGAATCTGCTTTTCAATTTATTTATTTTTTAAATGTGACCGGCTTCTCCAGCCAGCAAAAAGACAAGCTCTGAAATCCAGGTGATGATCCTAGTCCTGCCTCTCCACTGTCCTTGTCCTATCTGCTCTTTCAGTGTATTTAAAATTGTGTTTCTTAAGCTCCAGCACACATCCCCCTCTCCCTAACTACATTAATACTTGTTGGAAAAACTGCTTTGCTGTAAAATTGCTGACTATTTCTCTTTTCAAGAACTTCATGTAGAAGTGAATCTTCAAAAGCCGAGCACTCAGAAATTACAACAAAAGCCTGATGCAATCGAAGACTCAGTTCAAGCCCATGCCTGAAAGGAGATGAAAGATAACATTCACCAAAGAGAATGTGCAGCTCCAGCAGATCACTGCCTTGAGTTGGTTTAACCTTCCAGAGTCTCCTTATCTCAGTATACACTG
The DNA here is from genome assembly GCA_013397075.1 of Rhabdornis inornatus. Lineage (NCBI taxonomy): Eukaryota > Metazoa > Chordata > Aves > Passeriformes > Rhabdornithidae > Rhabdornis > Rhabdornis inornatus. The sequence continues at coordinate 63,996 of VWZS01006028.1, read as the reverse complement.
GGCATTATGGGGCAAAAATTATTGGGAAGCATTATCCTGTCCCACCAAATCCTTCAAATCCAAGACCAAATCCAAGCAGGACAGTGCTAGACAGTAATTTTCCATCATTTGCCTTAGAGGAATGTTTTGCCCAGCTCAGGGCAGTACCAGGCTCTTGTACCCCTGAACACAGGGGGCACATCAAGTGTTTCACTGCTCTGCTTTGCCTCCCCTAGGTTGTTTACTGAGGCCAACACTCTTCACTCTGTACACCCAAACCCTGGAATGTGCCTTTTGGAGAGTGGCAGGGCTCAAGCCTTGAGCACAGGGACCTGGCACTGCCCCAGCCAGATGTCACTTACCCCAAGCAGTGAAAAAAGGCAATTCTGTCTCCCAGCCCTGGCATCAGCTCTGTGTGTGTGGTTCAGAGGCAGCTTTGTTGGGGTTTCCAAGGTGTAACCAGAGGATGCTCAGATCCCTCATTGCCCTCGGGCTCGCTGCTGTCGAGGCACAGCTCAGTCACGCTGGCTTTGCACGGGCTGAGATCTCCCCCTGCTGCAAAGCCTGCTCAGAGGGCGAGGGAAAACCTTTGAGGATGGAAAGGGCTGCTCAAGCCACTCTCCATGCAGGCCTTGCACCATTCCTGTCCCCTCCCATCTCTGTCTTTCTCCAGGTCACTGTGCTGGCATGGTGAGAGCACAGCCCTCAGCGTCTCTGAAACCTGCTTTTCTTGTTGCAGCCAAAAAATTCAGTGCCCCTTGCAACTCTCTGTGTGCACATCCAGCCCTGGGGACAGCACAGCAGGGATCTTCAGAGGGATTGAGATGGGGGAAAAGAGCCAGAAAATGTAAAACTTTCAGTGAAAGATTTTGTCCTTTGAAAAAAGTTTGCCTAGAACTAAAAACAGAGAATAGTATTTTTTGAAATCAACTTTTTTCCTCACCTATTCCATATCCAAGCCTTCAAGTGCTTTCTTTGCCCATTAATCCTTTCTCCTGCAGGTCCCTTATGTGTGTCTGTCTGTCTCTATGTCCCACAGGGCTCTGACCTGCTGCTTTACCTCTCCATGCTCCAACCTGCCAAAATGCCAGCTTGCCCTTGGAGCTGGGAAGGTTTCCCTTTCCCTCCCACAGATTCTCTTCTCCCTACTTCACTCAGTCTTCTCTCCCTCTTTTCACCCTCTTTGGTGTTTTGCCATTTTTGCTTCTAGGTGTTTTTTCCCCCATAGACTTGAAGTCAGGCAGGGTTTCTGCAGGAATTAACTTTCTGATTTATGCTGTTAACAGCCAAATGATGACTGTGGCAGTCGGAGCTCCTCCATGCAGAGCATGACTGACCTTTCCAGCCCAGCTCTCACTCTTCTCCATAAACACACAGAAAGAATGTGGGGTGCTGCACATGGAAGTTTAACCTCACTTCTTTGCACGTTTCTTTTGTACACTGCTAGATTTTCACATGGAAAAGTGCTGGAAGTGATCATATTGAATGTTAATTAGAGAATGACTGGTTATTAATATTGGGACCTTTATAGGATTTGTCCACACAGGCCCTGAAAACTGGAAACACCTGGAAGGGGTGCTTGGCCCCCTCCCCACTCAGCAGCACAGCTCTCCACCTCTCTCCTGGCTCCAGCCCCGTTTTTGGGTCCTGTTGCTCACCCCAGCCCCATTCCCAGTCCATGTAGTACAGCTACACTCTCTGTCATGCTGGTTTCCATGGCAAACCCCCAGGAACGTGGGCTGAGAGGGAGCTGTGACATCTGACGTGGCTGGTCCAGGGCACTGGGGTGCAGAACAGAGCTCTGTGGGCGGGAGATGTGGGATTACTCACTGGGGAGCCAGCTTTGCTCTTTAATCCAGCAGCCTCGGCCACCTGGGTGATAATGCTGCATTCATTCTCTCTACAGCTGTAGGGAAAATTCTGGTACCTACCAGGAATTCTCGCTGTGTCTCAACACTCAGAGCCGGTTAACAGGCTCAAATCTTGTGGAAGTGGAAACAGCCATTTCTGTTACCTCACAAATATCTGTGTGTGCAGTGCTGGCTTGGAGAAGAGCAGACTCAAAGCATGGGCAATCCTTCCATTTTGTGAAGCACCTGTCCAATACCGCATCTGGCATTTCTTGGCTTTTCTCTTTTGTCTGTTGAGGGGAAAAAACCCCTTTTTCTCCTGCTCCATGTTAGCAGTTTTGTCAGTGATCTGTTTTCTACGACACTTGCAACCCCTGGCAGGTCCCAGCTTGGTTTCCTGAAGGTCTTCCAGTGGTGCAGACCCACTGCCTTTCCCTGCTGGGTGTGGCAGGAGCTCACTCTCCACAAGCATTTCCTTTCACTGTGGCAGAGGCACCAGGTCCTTGGCACAGCCCACCCTCCATCCTGTTTGCACTTTCCATCACCTCCAGGAGCCACAGGACCCCAGGGATCTCCATGCCCTGCGCCATGGTGTGCCTACAGAGAGCCTTGGCTGCCCTCCTTTCATTGCAACCTCTCTGCTTGATTTTCAGCCTCCCTTCCCTCTCTGCTTTCCATTTCCTGCCTCTTTGTTTCCCACTGCCATCTCCTCAATCCAGCTGTCTGTTTCTAGTCTTTCATTTGAAGTAGGAGAGAGCCGAGAATCCTGTCCCAGGCACCTCTGCAGGACCTGGAGCTTGCAAATGAAAGAACACACACACACACACACACACACACACGGCTGCTAATGACCCTGCTGCATCCCTGGAACAGGGCTGCTGGGAAAGCCCAGCTCTCAGAGCTCTGTTTTCATAAAGTCATGGAAGAAATTAAGAGACCCAACTGGAACTTTCAAGAGCTGATGAGAACAAAAATAAATGAAATTAACTGTGCCTGGAGTCACCCACTAGATCATTTAGAGGGCTGATGGCCAAGAAGTGGAAAAATCAATTCCCTCCGCTGGGCAAGGTTGGCTCATGCTTTTGGCAGCAAAGTGTGAGCAGGGGCTGCAGCCCATGATCCCAGCCTGGAGAGAAGGGATGTATGGCTCCACTTGAAGAAAGCTGCCTGGCATTTGATGTGGTGCAGGAAAGTGAAGTTGCTTCAGATGCCTGTTTTGGGAGGCTGCCATGTGAGCAGCTCGGAGCTGTGCAGTGACTCACTGTAAATCAGCTCCTCCATCTCCCTGGCAAGCAGACCTCAGACACCCCGAATTCTTGGCAACCCAAAGATTAACCCGAAGACTGAGGGCTGCTGATCCTGGTGCCAGCCTGATGCAATCTGTGCCACAGCTCACAGAGGTGGGGACAGGGGCAGAGCTGGCACGGGCAGAGCACGGGGTGATCACTGCTGCATCCCTGACTCATCCCTGGAGCCTCCTTGTCTGCAGGCTGCTGGTCACCCCCTCCAACAACACCAGCCCAGCAGCAGGAATGCCTGCAAAGTGCTGCACTGCTTGGGGCTGCTTTTCAATGGTGGGGGGAGATTGTCCTTCAGCTGCATCACTTCAGAACGAGCCACCTGCAATTCCTGGGGGGTGAAGCAGATTTTGCACACTCCTTTGCAGTACATTAAAAATTGGATTTTCTATGTTAACATTTTAAAAATACCAGTCGTCATAAATAGCTAGGTAATCTCTCAGATATATGACATTTTTTCTATGATGTGGGTATTTTCTCATATTTGTTCTGTCTATGCAGTGCTGTTTCCATTAACGGGCCAAAGAACATTTTCTCAATAGAAGAGATGAAAGAGCCTCAGCTTTTAGGGAGGGAGGCCAAAAAACTGCCACAGAATCCATGTGAAAAAGATGACAAAAGCCTGCAGTAGCACTGAAAGTGTGTGATTTGTTCTGCCAGAACATTTGAAGCCAACATGAAATGGGGATGTTTTTAACTAAATTCCCAAAATTATGAGTACTTGAGTGTCACTTTTCCTGGGAGTCCCACGACTCTCCAAAGCATTCTTACCATCTCCAAAAATCACAGGTCATAACCAAAGGAATTCAAAAGATTGGATGACAAATCATTACTGTCTGCCTTCAAATAATACATTTGTAGCTCTTCTTTTCGGTTGTCTCCTCTTTGCTGAACTTGACTGTTCATCCATGTCAGGTACATAAGATTCCCTCTAGAACTCTGAGAGCCAGAAACTCTCACTGAGGAAAATTGAACTGAGATTTTCATGCAATAAGACAATCCAATTTCCTGAGCAAACAGTAAACATCATGGATTAATGGTATGGTCAGGAGAGAGGGCAGTGCTGAAGTAATGCAGAAAATGAAAGGGAAGTAGTTTAGCGGGGGAGGGAGTGCCTCATACAGAACTTGAATTTTATTTTATTTTTTGATTACTTCTCACTCTGCTTTCTCCAGCCTCCATTTGATTGGACACAGCCCAGATTTTCACCCCAGTGCTGGGTTTCAGCCCATGCCTCCCCTTCCCTCCTGCCTTAGAGGTGGCCCCAGGCAATCCTTTCAGTGAGAAGCTTCTTCCAGAGGGGCTTTGTTAGAGGCTGGACCCTCTCCAGTCACTGAAGCCATGTCTCCTTCCTGCTCCTTCATCCTCCTCTTTCTCTTTTTCCTTTGTCTTTGGATTTCACTGCATTCACACAAATTCCCCCGCCCCAAAATCCTATCCTCTCACTTTCAGCTTCTTTCCCATGACCTGGACACTGGATGTGAAGGCTTTCCTCTCCTTGGACTTTAGCCCCTGCCTAAAAGATTCCAGTAGGCAAGAAGGAGGTTTTTAGAGAGGAAACTGAAATCAGGAACATGAAACTGAGATCAAGGACGTACAGAAATAAACACACAGAAATAAAGTGAAAACCCAGGAGCCCTCCACTAAAAAGGGCACAACGTTGTGCCCAGCCCTTTTCTCCAACCCCACACTTTTTTCCTGCACTTTTACTCATTCGTTTTCCCCTGCTGCTGTTTCACCATCACCATCATCTGCTCCCCACTGTTGCTGTCCTCACCTGCCAGAGAGGAAGGGGCTCCACACTCTTCCCCCTGCCCTATTTCATCAAAGGGGTGCAGTCTCCCTTCCAGCCTGCCATCCAGCCCTTCTGCCAGCAGAACCACCAGCTCTCTGCCTACCTCTGCCCAAGGAATTGTGCCCAGGGGCAGCAGCAAAGCCAGAATCACTCAGCAGCCAAGCAGGATCCCTGCAGAGGAACCCAAGCCCTGCTTACTTTGGAACATGTGAGAGCCTGACCCTGGCGCTAGGGAGAAAGCCAAAGGCAACACATCACTTTGTTTCTCTTAATAAAATGGTGCTTTTGGTCGGTTTTATTTCTCCACACTGCTCTCCCCTCCTCCCACCCCAACACATCGCATTCTCAGGGTGAGGGACTGAGGCTGGAGCTGTGTTTGAAGAAGGGGGGCTGCTGTTCAGTGGAGTGCCTGTGTTGTGTGCAGGTCTGTGAGCACACCCATGTCTGGGAGAATCTTTGCAAAGCTTGAAGGCATGACCTGCACTATGAACAGGCTTCCTTCCCCCTCACACACACACAGACCACTGAGACTGGTGGTGGCTCCGTGAATTAAATATTGCTGGTGTGTTACAGCATCATGTTACAACAAACATCACCATTAGCATTGCTGAGTATTAATTTGAGGAAGTCCCACTGAGTCCTCTGCAAGGATACACAGACTTCCAACAAGATTAAGACACACCAACACTACCCAAGAGGAGCCCCACACTCTCCTGGTGTCTTTGGAATCCAGTTTCTCCCCAGTGCTGCCTCTGCTGCTCCCTGGGTGCATCTGCTCTGTTTCTTTGGCCATGATCCCCTGGGAGCCTGCTGGCTTCAGAAACCAGCTCTGCTTCTCACTCCAAAGGTGAGAGGTTTAAACTCGATCAAATCATCCTGAGACACAAATCCTCCCATCACTCAGGATGACTTTATGAAAGCATCCCAGCCCAGCCTCCAGCACAAGCAGGAGCTGCTGCCAGGCAGCTCAGATAGCTGCAGGGGCAGAGCCCAGCAAAAGCTGCTCCAAAACAACCCAGGATTTGACTCTGGGTGAATTGAACTGTAAATTCACAGAGTAATTGCTTGGGCAAACTTGCTTGAAAACAGACTCACGCCACAGAATACTAAACTTGTATGGAAGGCATGCAGCACTACATCTTTTTTAATTTTTTTTTTTTGCCTAAAAAATAAGACCAGCAAGGCAGTTTATCATGGGGCTGTTTTTTTGCTGTTGTTCCAAGCAGAACCCGTTTATGTGGACAATTCCAACTGTGCTTGAAAAACAGAGACAGAAAAACAATGCAGAAGGCAGGTCCTGATGTTTGCAGAGATGCACAAGGTGAATGTACCAGAGCTGCTAATCATCCCTTTTGACTGCTTTTATGGGTCTGGGAAGCCTGAAAAAACCCTGTGTATGAGAACCAGTCTGCATTTTGGAATAACATTTCCCTTTTGACGACACAGAGAAATGGCATTTAGATGCTGCTTTGACAGATGCATTATTTTATTAGAGGATTTCAAGCAGGCAAACGGGATCTTTGTTCTCCCTGTTACTGTAAGGCTTACATCATCTGCAACCTTTCTACCAGGAGGTCTCATTTCAAATGACAGTAAATATTGTTCTGAGAAATGCAGGATTTCATCTATTCTAGCTCCATTTCTTGGTGCTTTGCTGGTGATGGATTTCACTCTCCTCAAAAGATTATTTGCTGACACCCGGGGTAAGTTTAGAGCTTCATGATATGCCTGACAGGAATTTGTATGGGAATTTAATCTATCTAATGCAGCTCTAACACAGGTATCAGTCCTAAACCAAATATCCTTGGGCTTCTCAGACTGCATCCCAGATTTGTCAGTCATGCTAATTCTGCCTTTTTGGGCTGGGGACATCTATTTTGAGAACTGCCACTGTGAAAATCAGAGCAAGGAAACCCAAAGGTTTCTATTTTTCTCTGCTTTCAGCAACTGCACAGATTTACAGGCAGACACACAAACCAGCTGTGATAGTGGATCTCCCTTGGTGCCAAGCAAGTGAGCAAAATTTGGAGGAAGGAGTATGTTTTTGAGACTTTTTTTTGACCTCTTTTGTTCTTTTTTAGCATATTTTCTTCCTTTCATGTAACTGAGAAGCTGCAGCCAGAGGGAGAGGAAGGTTTTTAAAGACTTTTAACAGCAATGGCTAAATTGAATCCCATTATTACCTCTAAGTATAAAACTAAACCTGCAGATTCTGCCACATCACAACATTCAGCTGCTTCCAACCAGATGATCTGAGCAATTTAAGAATAAAATCCAGAACCTGCTGCACTTACTAAGCTGAAGCCTCATGTGGCCTGTGGTGAAATTGGGTGACTCAGACTCGAATATAATACTCTGTCCTTGCAGCAGAAATAACAGCAGTGTGTTTGATGGGAGATTCAGAGGGAACTCACCCCTTCCAAAGGCTTTGCCTGTGTCCTTCAGCTGTGATGGGCTGCCCACACCAACCACCCTTCACATCCCAGGGAAGAGAAGCTGAGCACTCAGACATTATTGATCACTCTGTTTCAATACACCAACTCAGGCTGCTGCTTCCATTCTGGCCCCAACTCTGGAAGCAGCTGCTGGTTTCTGAATAACCCATGAAATTCACACCACCTGTTCAGGGTTTAGGTACCAGATAAACTGAAAATAACCCCAGCCTTGTAACAGCATTCCAAAGTTCATGGCGGTACATGTGAAGTCTATTCAGTGTCCTCTGCTGAAACAAACAACTGGACCAAAGGGAATATTGTGGAAATGTGGGTATTTGTCAGCTGCTTTTTAAGAAGAGGGAGAGAAACCCTACCCCAGTATCACCATGAGGTGAAGAAAACATCCTTAAAATCCTCCACGTTAAGTACAGCATCAAGAGACTTGGCACACATTTTTGTAGCTGATCTCCTGACACAGGAGTTGAGCAGGATCCTGAAATATGCTGAAGAAAGTTTGGCTCTGTATTCCCAGTTCACAGAGCAGTCAGTGTTTCTGCAGCCAAAGGGTAGCTGGTAGACAAGAGGAATTACAGAGGAAAAAAAAATAAACAAAAAAACCACCCCAAGCACCAGCTAATTATCTCCTTATTCCAAACTGGAAAATAACCAAAAGAAGGGAAACAAAGGAGGAAACAACTAACACTTTAGAACAACCCAGTTTATTAAACTCTTAGTGACACACATAACCCAGCACTTAGGGTCACTGGAATGAGGCTGAATTACACCAGCAGTTAAATCCTCCCCTTCCCTCTCCCCAGCCATGACAGCCACATTTTTAACTCAGCATGGCAGCAAATGCATTTCAAAGTCCCCAGAGCAGCAGACACAACCCCCAGGAGTGTCTGCAGTCCCTGCCCAGCCCCTGCAGGCTGTGACAGCAGGGCAGGACGTGTCCCCACCATCCCCTGGCTGCTTCAGCAGAGCAAAACAAAACCCAACTAGTCTTGCTCCAAGGTGAAAAGGGCATAGGTGAGCAATCAGAACATCCTATCAGAGGTTGGGACAAACCATGAAATAATCTAATCTAACCATTTACATAATACACAGGCCATAAATTTAGTTCAGACCAGAGAACGTCACCACTACCAATTCTGAGCATCATTTGATGGAATTGCAATCAATCTTCCCCAAATTAATTCTGTATGAACACCACCAGCCTCCAACAGCTCTAAACACCCTCTGATTTAATTCACACTATCTTATACCTGCCTAATCCTGAGCAGCACTTTTTGCACGCCAGCCATCAGCTGCTGCAGAAACCTTCCAGCAGTAACCAAAGAACCCCAGGCGTGAGCACAGTGAGTTCAGCCAGAGCCTGAGGCAGCACAGCATTGGCACAAACACACGTGGAGGATTCCCACTGTTATTCTAAGGATGTTATACCAGAAGCACATCTGCAATAATCTCCTTAAACAAATGGAAGAATCCCTTCTGGAATTTCCCCTACTAGCAAAACACACAGGATCGAGGCTTGGTGCATGGAGTGGGTTCACAGAACTTACAGGTAGAAGCAGTCTCAAAGTGATTTAGGAACACAACACTCCTGTCCCTGCTACTTATTTACCTTCTTCCCATCCTGTAAACCCTTCTTACACACAAACCCCCCCTGCAGCGTGTCCAGCAGCAGCCAGGGCTTTCACAAAAGATTTTCACAAGGGAGGCTCCTGCTTCCCATCAGGCAGAACAGAAACTGGGATTTGAGTCTCCCTTCTCTTGTAAAGCACCTCAGGCACATTTTGGTCAGAAATTCTGTAACCAGAAGTTGTTTTCCTTTCCAATCAGTTTTTCCCCAGCACATCTGTGGTTTGGACATTGTATGTCAGGCAGAGGCACAAAAACCCCCTCAAACATTTTAACAGAATCCAGACAATAAATGCTGGGAGATGATCAGAGCTAGAGAGAAAGGATGAAGCTTTTCCATGTCAGTTCCATATATACCAAAGAGCAAGCAAAGCAGACAGCAAAACAAGTCACCTTAAAAGTCACCACAGGAGCCACACTCAGCCCCTGACTCATGCAAATGTCCCTGCAGGGATGTCTGTCCTTCCAACCAATAAACGGAGCATTTCTTCACGGAGATGTACAAGATAAAATACTCAACACTTCTCTGTTTAGAATAGAATCTATTTTTATTCGACAGAGGATGGTGAATGGATAAAATTCACAATAATCAGCATTAAAAAAACCAACAAACCAACCCTGCAGCCACACTTAAATTTGGCTGTACCTACTGGTCACTCACATTTTTACATACAAAATTTTGTCAGTCTTGCCCATTTCCAGATTAATGGATATAGACACTTGATACTAACAAAACACACAGTTTATTCACCATTTGGGGGACCTTTACATTTTTTTAAAGAAGAAAAACAAATCTTTATCTTTTGTCCAACAAATTTGTAGCTTGGAGGAACTGAAACGTAATCTGTCATTACCCCATACCCAAATCACTGCAGTGCAAAAGCTATTCAAATAAATAAATAAACAACAGCAGCAGCCCCAACAAGTAAAACCCAAAACACACTTAAATATCTTAAGAAATACAACCAAAAGCTTTTTAACCTCAGGCTTCGGCCCACAGGGGACAGCTTCTCAAAATCTGAGCGTAGCCGAGTTTGAACTGTTTCAGTAAACCAGTATAAAGCTCTACACATATTTTTGGGGAAAGGGATTGGAAGCCCCAGCTAAAGTGGTCCTCCATCCATCTCTCCCTCCCCACACAGGCACTGAAGTTGTGCCAGCACAGCTGTTCTCGGGTTGCAATGTTATTTTTGCCCCATCAGAGGCTGTTTCAGCAGTGCCCCAGGTTCAGCCTGGTTGAGTGAGGAGCAGTTTCCCATTCCAGGAGGATGGAAATCCTTTCAAGGAACATTTGCTGCACAATTCTGTCACATTTAACCACACCCCAAGCACAGCACAGATTTTTGAGTTCACATGTTGAGTATCCTCCCTGCTTTACTCAAGATGTGTGAGGTCAACCTTCCAGCCAGGTCAGTGCAGGGACAGGACCCTCCTAGAGCTCCCTGCAAGGACCTGGCACCTTCCCTAAGTCCCTGTGGGTCTGAGGTCATCCCTGCACCTCTGCTCAGCAAAACAGTGAAAAACTCAAAGACTGAGCAGGTACAAAACAGCCCTGGAAATTAAGTGTTACCAGCAGCTGACGGGACATTCCTGAATATTTTGCAGGGCTTTTAAAGTGTTTTGCTAATCAAGTGTAAAGACTCTTGCACTGTCTCACAAAACTTAAGAGCATAGAGCAAGACAAAGGCCTAGAGCTTTAATAAATACAGTTAAGGACAACACACAGTTTAAATTACCTTATCTTTGTGATCTAGGTATAAACACCCCATACAAAAAAAAAAGATTTCTTTTCACTTTGTACAAAATATTAAAAAAAAAAAAAAATCACAGAAACATTCTGTTTGCAAAGCAGACAGCTGTACAAAGAAATGATATGTTCTGAAGACATTAAACCATCTATTTTCTGGGTAGCACTAGGTACTCAAATGTTCTCTTACAAACTACCACCCACACAGGTAATTTTTCTCCTCTGATATTTTGGCTCCAAATCTGAAACCCAGAGCCACTTGAGAGAGATTTCTGGATATTAAGGCCCAGATCTGACAATGACTTCCACGTGCACACACCAGCACTGAAACCCAAGAGAGACCCCTGGGCCAGTGGGCACCAAAGCAGCTCCACCTGCTCAGTCCTACGGTGCTGAAGCACAGGACAGCTCACAGCTCTCTGCCACCCCAAAAAAAACCCCTCTCATGTCAGCCCAGCCTAGCAGAGCAGCACAATTCCTTGACATTTGCACAACTGGTTTATAATGTCCTGAAAAATCATTAGAGCCCCCACTGGAAATTCTGACTCAAACTGCTTTTTGTTGCTTAGGACTTTTTTTTTTTTTTTTTTTTGCATAATCCTAATGGAGGACTAACATCCATCCAGAGGATCTGTGAAGACTGCTAAGTGCAGTACACAGGAAGAGTAAATTCTATAATTCTATTTTATAACCCACCAAAAGGCTGGATGCTGTCCTTGGGAAGTAGTACTGTAGCTAAAAACTAATAATACAGTGGGGTGATTATTGTCTGAGCAGCTTCAAATACTAATAGTAGCACATCTTAATAACCAGCTGATATTGTCCTCTATAAAGTGATGCTCTCAGTGTACACAAGATGACATAAGAGACACATACTTTGCTCACTGACATTAGGACAGTCACTCATACACTGCTAAAATTTCAACTTCCTCCTGCTCTAGCTTTGCCTTGATTTTTGGCAAATACACAGTTCATAGTTTCAATTAAAAACATCCTATCAAAAGAAATAAAAAAGGCACTTGGTATTTCTCTTTGGCTCAGTTGAGGCGTGCTGCTGGAACCTTCCCCAAGTCCCCATCTCTTCATCTGGTGAACAGTTGCCATCCTGAGGTACTTATTCATGTGCAAAAATCAGAGCTCCAGGGATTTACCAGCTGCTCCCAGCAAACCTGCAAGGCTCTTCACCACACTGAGACTCTTTAAATACAAAATAAGGTGTTTGGTTTCCAGAGAAGAGCTCCATCCATTGGCACACTCCTTATCCCAGCTCTGGTCTTGTAGCTCAGTGCTCTTTGAACCTGGGGAAGAAAAGCAACCAGGCAGGAAAAGCTGAGCTGTGAGGCAAAACAGACACCAGAAGGCAGGATCCAGCTACTGCTGTGCATTTTTCTATTCTCTCCATCTTATTTCTCCAAAATTCTACAATCAAGAAGCTCAATTTAGATTTTGTTTATTGATTCAATGGATTTTTTCTCAATGTAAAATTTTTTCTCAATTCACAATCTGTAAATTCAGAGTCACCTTTTTCTTTAAGGAGAACTTTTGGAGAAAGTTCCGTTTTAAATTATTATTAAACTCAGGGCAGACAATGCCCCACCTGCACAATGAAACCCATGGAGGCTTAAATATTTGGGAAAAAAACCCCCACAAAAAAGAGACTGTGACAGAGGTGTATTCTCAGATATTCTTCAAAAGAAAATGTTCTAAAGGAAAATGTCCATGGCTTGAAAACATGAAACTGAGGTTACTCTTTTCAAACAGAATTAAATCAGATAGAAATGGATATACATAAATCTTAACATGTCCAGTCTACATTTAGGTATTATGGGACAAAGGTTGGAATTATCTTGGAGGTCTTTTCCAACCTTAATGACCATTTATAGTCATAAATATATGGAAGGCTTAGAAATGTGTTTTCAAAGTGTTATTAAAGAGCAGCAGCCATACAAAACACTTACAGGCTGTGATCTGCATGACACTGAAGCTCCTTCTGGATAAGACGGAATAAGAGCTGCAAAAACAATCACAAAATCTCCTTTAGTATCACCCAGACAAACAACAAGCAGAATTATTTACTTTTATTTGAAGAGTTTGTCATTTGAAACATTACTCTATAATGCTGAATTTTTTTTAAAAAAATAAAGATTTACACATGCTCAGTAATGTTTGGAAGAGGAGCTTTCACAATAAGCAGGCAAGAGGAAAATAACTTCCTTTTTGCACCTGAGAGGTCAATTTCTTCATAAAATCCACAATGGTTTTCTGGTTACTTTACCAGCAAATGAGTAAAGAAGCCAGCAGAGGGACCCCGAGGCTTCAAAAAAACGTGTCAGAAAGAAATTCTGGAGCATGGAAGTATTTTAGTTGCTGTTTGCAAAAACAGCTCTGTGTGAGAAAAGCTTTAATCCCACAATTAGTCAAGGTGAGCACAGACAGTCACGTTTGCTTGTCTGTGCAGCATCAGGGCTTGCAAGTGCACTTTAAAAGGATTATTGAGATAGCAGCAGGAAAGTGATTTTGCAAACACAATTTGATAGTTCTAATGTTCATTAAAGACAGAATTAGAGCTTTCAGGGTTCCTCACTGTCTCAGGTTATGTTATCCTCAGAATCTCACTATTATAAATATAAGTTTGCTGACTGTTTTAAGTATGAATGTTTTAAGAGCTTGAACTTTTTTAGAGGCACAGAAGTGGCCGAGCGTGACAGAACTGAACACCACATAAGAGGCTAAAGCCCCCTCCAATGTTTTTATTTTTTTGAGAAATAACATTTGAACATAGTTATCCATATGCTGCACTGCAAAAACCAGGAAAAGCAGAACATTCATGCAAAAAAGGATTTATTACAACTGCAGAGTCAAACCTCTCCAAACCAGAGCTTTGCAAAAGCGTTTTAATTGATTCTGCTAAGAAATGTTTCATTTTTTCATTTTAATCAGTAACTGTAAGAGAAAACCAATGAGAACTTTATCTAGGAAAAATATGACAACCTCCCAAGCCTCACTTTGCAGCATGAAATACTGAAACCAGCACAAACCAGGACTTGCTGCTGTGGATAAAGCTGCTAACTACCACTGGCAACACACTTCAGTTATTAACTTACCTAATTTATTTATTTAATTTCCAGAGAATTACTCCTAAACATGAAAAATTTACTTTTAAAGTTGAATTAGAAAATTACTTTTAAAGTTGAATTTAGGAAAAAAGCCTCAGTTGTAACTCAAAAGGCTTCCTGATTTTCTTGTGTCAGGAAGGGAACAGCCTGATACTCTCAGTTCCTCTGCAGGAGCCCAGAGCTCAGGGCTTTGCACCAAGCCACCACCTGTGTGCTCTTCTTTTTTCCCAAACATCTGCTCCTGGTTACTGTCAGAAGCCAGGATTGCCAGCTCTTCATCTAACTTAGTACAGCTGTTTCAGGGCCCATCTGGAAAATGTGATGTATTAACTTTCAACAGCTTCATTATCAGGGTGATTTTGGTGATACAGCAATGCAGGAAAACATTTTTTTTATGGCTTTGATAAACTGGCTTTAAAGAAAACAGAAGTGATTCTTCCTTGAGTGGAATCTGAGGCAACTTCTAGGTCTAAATATGAAGGTTTACTTGCAATTATGCCTGCTCTAAGCTGCTCAGCCAGCAATTAACAGCTGGGTATCTGCTCAGGAATTGAAGTGCATCAGAACTGATCTGCACTTTTGATTAAAATTAAATGAGAATTTCAAAACAAGCAAATTTGCTGTTAGACTGAAAACCTCCTACACCACTGGAAGTCTAATACAACACAGAATATTGAAAATATTTGAATAGAATATGGCAAAAGAACAATTTGCATTTTGGGATAGTTTAGCCCAGAGGAAATACACATAATCTAAGTTTTTAGACTTACTAGCAAGGCACATGCATCTGCCACCATAAGCATGTAAAACACGTTGTTCCAACCAGAAGGGGAAATAAGGCCAGCCAGAAGAGGCCCCAAAGCTGCACCTAAAATATAATATTGACATTATATTTTGGTGTTTTATATTATATACTGTCAGAACTGTGCAATGTAAGATTTACTGTACTGAAATGTAGTTATTCTGAATTAGGTATCAATTTTTCCAGTTAGTTAACTCAGTATTACCTGATGTATTAAAAGGTCCCAGAAAGTACAAAACATTACTGGTACAGATGGGAAGCTGGAAGACTTAGATGTGTGATAAACATCTGCCTTTGGCTCAACAAAATGCTCATCCAGTACTGAGCTGCATTTTACTGTTCTCCCTTCCACATGGAGGGCAAAAATAAAACATCCCTGATCCCAGGACAGCCCAGTGCCATCTCCTTTTGCTGTCTGTGCCCAGTATCAAGTGATCCCCCCTTCCTCCCACCCTCAGGTGTGGGACCACTAGAGGTTTCAAGTGAAGTTTGTGCTATTCCCCACTTCCAAAATGCTCTGAGCCCTGGTAAAACATGACCTGGAGAACCCAGTTTCTCCAGAATGCTTTGTCTGAACCTGTTAGAGCTGGGGCAGGTGGCCTTGGCTTACCCACAGACCCTGTCCCATCGATGATCGCTGTCACTGTGGACAAGGCTCTTGCATTCCCTTTCAGGCTCTTATGGGTCCCCTGCAGGGACAGAGATAGATTAGACCCATCCTGAGCTCTGAGAAAGCCCTGAGAGCACCATCCATCTCCCACCCCTCCACATGGGATCTGTGTGCTGGAGATGCCCCAAGCACCTTGCAGTGTCAGCCCCCTGGACAAGGCTAAGGGTGAAATGGGCATTGCCTGGTGGTCACCTTGGTCCTGCCAACACCTCCAGGCCAAGGACAAGGCTCCAGAGGATGCCTGGAGATTTCTACCCTGCTCCTTTTCCTGTATTTAAAACATTCCTGCATTTAAGACAATAAGAGGGCTTTTGCCTCTTGCTTGCTACCCTGAAGAACCAACACATTACAAGACAAACTTCCAAAGTCTCCCTACTGAGCAATGTTAATGTTTTCACATGGCATTTGTGACTTGGCTGACCTGATCCTGCTGGAAGTGCTGGCAGCTTAAGTACCTGGACTTTTTATTTTCACATACCTTTACTTCTGTAAAGGTCTGTGCCAGATATAGCTTTCTGATGGGAATTAAATCACCAGCTCGTGTCTCTCACAGGTACAGATTCTCTAATCATTTAAAAATGCAAAATAAAAAAGCGGACAAGGCACCTCTACAGAGGCCTGGCTTTGCATGCAACCTTCAGACTCAATCTGGGCTGTCACCCAGAGTCTTGTGAATGGTCAAGGATAATTTAGAAGCCTCTCACAAGCATGGCACTCATTCATACTAAAACACAAACCCTAAAACAAATTTCAGTGGCTGAGTTCAGCACTGCCTTTCCAGTTCCTTTTTCCTTTGATTTGGGACAATGCAGCCCCTTCCCTGGTGACCCTGCAGAAGTCAAAGGGCTCTCTCTGGAGCCAAATGTCACAGGGGAAGCCAAACTCACCAAGTCAGCAGAGACAGCAGTGGTGATCAGGGCATAAGGGCCATTCACCAGGGCACCACTGATAAGCAGCATCACTGTTCCAAGTTAAAAAAACCCGAAATTGTGAATTGCATGTAAAACTGTTCACCGTAACAGGAAACATCACAGCCTATGTTCCCAAGTGGTTTCATCCTCCCTTGGCTCCCCTGACCCAACACAGAATTGAGAAAGGAAGAAAACCAACATCCATTCCTCTCTCTTTTCAATGCTTACTCCATGATGTGAATTCTCAAACGTACCAGAAGGTGGGGCTGAGACAAAAAGCACTTCCCAGGGCCTTTATTGATCCTGGTAGGTCACAGAAAGGGGAATATTTGACCAAACTGACCATGAGGGCAGGAGCTGCTCACAAGATACACCCACAAGTCCCTTCTCTCCTTGAGAACCCTAAAAGTGAGTGAGGCTTTTAGATGGGTGAGACACCACTGCCAGCACTTGTGTTTTCATTTCTGGTTTGATAAGCATAATGTTAATGCTGCTGTCAAAAATACTACAGGCACTATTTAAACATGTCTGACATTTGGCATAAGAGATGTTTAAAAAAGCCCATGCTGACACAACAAGCTCCAGAAAGACTAATGACATTAACTAAATCTATTCTCTTGCCATCCCTTACTCATTTCCTACCTTCCCACTTCAAACTGCAAAAAGCCTGCCAAGACCAAATCTAAGGAATTTGATTCCACACTTCCTCCTCTAAGGAAAAGATGAAATAGAAAAGAAAGGAAAAAAAAAAAGGAAAGAGCATCAAAGGTCATGAATGCAAAGTTCATAGAAAGCTAGGCAGAATAATTTAAAAATACTCACCTACAGTAGCCTCAAGGCCCATTTTACTGACTGCAGAGAACATGTATAGCTGTAAAGAGAATAAATAAGCACTCAGAATACCAACATATGGACTAATCCTGGTTCCCCATTCGCCCCATGTTAACTACAAGATATCTTAGCTGGTATTACAGGAAAGTTCCAAGTTTTACTAAATCCTTTTAGAATGATTGTTTGATTGGACACAGAAGGAATATAAGGGGTAGGATCCCATTTCTCTGTGTCCTTTCAGAAGGAAGGGCTATGTTATGAGACCACTCAATTTTAAACTCTCCAGCTGCAGCTTCAACACAGCACAGAATACAACTCACAAAAAAATCAAATAAAAATGTCTCTCTCATGTCCATCTGGTTTTCCAACAGTTACAGCTCAGAAATTTTAGCCTTTGAGCAACTAAAATTCTAACAACTGAATACCAAATTTTACAAGAGAGTGAAACTTCCCATGTATTCTGTAACAAAAAAATGCATTAGCCTTGTTTGCTTGTTTACCCCAATATCCATACTTGCTCAACTTTTCATGCCAGTTTTTAATCTGTCCTGGACTCTTTACATCCAGGCTGGGAGATGCTGCCTGCACAACTGTCCAGGGAATGGTGTCACAGCCTCAGCCATGGCTGAGAGAGGGGCAGGCTCTTACTGTGGGTGCTGCAAGCAGCAACATCATTCCGCAGGTTGATGCTCTCTTCTCCAGCCTGTCTGAAATGAGACCTGCCAAAATCCCACCTGAAACAACACACAGGTGTGAGGAAAACATTCAGGGAGTTTTGCACAAAAGATATCAGTTTATTTTAATGAAACAGAACCCAATGGCTTTTACTGCTTAGTTACACAATTCACACAACAACCAGTTTTGACATGAAGACAACAGAAGCAGACACTCCTCATTATTTATTCCAAATATCCAAGGCAAAAAGCCTTTTACCACGTGCCACACGACCCTGCTGCTGGAGTTCTGGTATCCACTCACTGGTCTCTTAATTCCTCACATGCAATAGAAAACTTGGTTCTCTGTGCATGTCCACTGCAATCAGGGAAACAAACCAAACTGTCTGCACTGGCATGAAAATTTTATTCAGTGGTCACCTTGAAAATGATAAAGGAATAGCCTAGTCCTTATTATTGTTATGATCTCCCAATTTTATCATATACAGTTTTATAAGTTTGATTTTTTTTATATCAAGAAAAAAAACAAACCAAAACACCTGTGGCCATCAACCTTTGTGCCCACGAAATCCACACCACTGAACAAACAGGGACAGTTCTCTTCAGTCAGACTGACAAAAGGAATTCTTTTGATGGGTGGTGACCAAGACTCATGGGCCAGAGCTGACAGAGATAAAAGATTCCATGATTTAACTATTCCAATCTGTACTGGACAGTATCACTGGCTGTGAAGGTATTTTACTAGATTTTCACTTTTCAACAGAACTCTTAGCTCAGTACCTCTAGTGCTACTCTCCTTCAGTAGAAATAATGCATATTAACTATAAAAGATGTAAGCTGTGAATACCAGAGCCTTTCCTGAACTGGTGTGATCAAAAGTGAAATAACATTAAAACTTACCAAAGATCCCGCCCACATCAAACAGTGTAGAAAGGTCCCCAGCTCTTTTGGCATCAAGATGTTCTGGTGAGAGAAGCAAAACATTTGTCTCATTTTCTAGACTATAAAACATGGAAATCTCAGCAGCCTTGTAATGCCAGGGCAAAGGCATCTTACAGCAGAATTCTTTATTCAGAATAAGCCACAATAAGGTGATGTTGTGAAAAAGAAATAACAGAAGTAGGTACTCAGCAATACAGACTTTCGAAGGCAATTACTCTCACTGGAAGAGACATTTCACCACTTTTATAATCACAGAATTACAGAATGGTCTGGGTTGGAAGGGACTTTTAAAGATCATCCAGTTGAACCTCTCTGCCAAGAGCAGGGACATTTTCAATTAGATCAGGTTGCTCAGAGCTCCATCCAGTCTGAGCTTTAATGTTTCCAGGGATGGGGCATCCACAAGTTCTATGGGCAGCCTGTTGCAGCATTTCACCATCCTCATTGCAAAAATTTTTTTCTTTATATCTAGTCTAAATCTACCCTCTTTTAGTCTAAAATCATTACCCCTTCTCCTATTGCAACAGGACCTTGCTAAAAAGTTAGTCCATCTTGTACTCTAAAAGTTTTAAAAAATCACGAGTATTGAACAGATAAGGAAACTCATTTACATTATTTCGTATGTGTTTTAATAGGACACTTCAATCATGAAAAATATTGTTAGAAAATAAAACTTTTTAATTTGTTCGCAAGAGCCAAAGACCCAGAATTTATGCCTGGAATTACTGAAGATAAGCCAGACACTTTTGTTTGATTTGAAAATGCCCTTCCATAACACTGAATTCATAAACCTGCTTGGTGACTTTTACAACTCCCCTGCTACTGCAGCAGAGAAAGCCTCTTTCAGAAGCAGTAATGTTTATTTTCTTATTTGTTCCAAGCTTGTATTTGCAGAGACTTGGTAGCCATAATTCTGTACCCCTTTCTGTAATACTTACCTACATTTGTGATGTAGAGGGGAAGCCAGAAGAGGAAAGTGTAGCTCACCAGCTTTGCAAACAGGAGACAAAGGGAGAACTCCACGACTCCCTGAGAGAATAATGAAAACAGGGAGTTACTATCTTGACACAGCTATTTGCTTTCACAGACCATTATGAAAATGGTTTCTAGGAAGCATTTAGGCTTTTCTTTCTCTCTCATGAATTCCCAAGAAGCATTCTTCCCCTGAGAGCACAAAGCTTGCACTCTGAGCAGACTGTGGTATTTTACTTACATGTTTCCTTTCAATTGTACTGAACTGCCTGAAGAGAGAATGCTAAAAGGGTACTGAATAACCTGAGCAGAGAACACAGAAATGAATGTGAAGGATTTTATACTGTTTGGGACACCTGCATCACTTGTTTCCCTTAAATAAAATTGTTATACAGCATTATAGCAGGTTTGGAGTATGTTCCAGAGAAACTGGTATCTTTTTTGTGCTCTTTATCTCCTTCCTTCAGATGGGTTCAAGATTTCTCCCTTATTGTTCAGCTCTGTAAAATGCCAGTAAACTAGTCTGACACAGTTCAGATCAGAATGTGGTAAGAGCACATCACAGACTGAGCAATGACCTGTCTAAAGCTCTAACTTGCTCCATCCTCCTTCCTGCTGAGCAGATAAAAGTGCATTTACTGCACAGAGCTGCAACTGAACTCCCAAATTAACCCATCTTCATTCTCTTCACCATCTGATAGCTTCTTGTTTGAAACCAGATTTCTTAAATCCCTGTTATGGAGGGCTGCAGCTATCCTGAGGAACAGCACATACACTCCACATGCAGCTGTGACCCTTCCCAACAACAGGCAGGACAAATACCACAAGCTTTCACAAATTCTAGGTGGCAGCAGCAACAATTTTTTACCCACTACTTCCACTCTGCCACAGGAAAAACAGTTGAGGACCAGACTAAACACTATAAAGAAGATAAAGGAATACAGTGGCTGGGTGCAGGATTTTTTAAAATATTCTACATGTGGTCCAAATCAATCTGCAACTGATCCTACTTCTGCATGGAGGCTTCAGGACAATAAAAAATGACAGGTTCCAACCTCAAGGAAACTTCCTTTCCTTTACCAGCAGTCCAAATGTTTGGGCTGCCTGAAACCTCTCAGACAAGAGATTTTAAAATCAAAGCTTTTTAAAACAACGCTGAGGGATGCAAAAAGAGGAGCCATAGAAGGAAGTTCTGACACACAGAAGTGCTTATGGACTCTGCTTGCTATTCCACCCTTAACAACTACATGTCATTAAGTTCAGCCAACTTTTAGAACAGACTTTAGGACAGAATAAACTACTTCAGTCAGAAGGGACCTACAGCAACCCCTCTGTCCAGCTGCCAGACCCCTTCAGGGCTGGCACAAGTTGATAAAGTCATTATCCAAATGCCTCTTGAACACTGTCAGAGAGAGATCAGCAGCTCTCTCTCCACCTTCCCTCCTCAGGAAGCTGCAGTGAGCAATGAGGCCCCCTCTCAGCCTCCTTTCCTCCAAATAAATCAAGCCCAAAGTCCCATGCATGTCAAGATTGTGCTGCAAAGTTAATACCCACTACTGCTCCACCTAGAACTTCAAAGGAAAAATGAATTCTGAGGCAAAACTTCATTCTTAAGAGGAGCAGCACAGGCACTCACAGGTATCCTCAGGGCCCCAAGGAAGCTGATGGCTGATGTCCCATGCCTTCCTTCCCCAGTGGTCACAGTGCTGGAGCTCAGGGACACGCTGCAGTTCTCACTGTCAGTGAGTAAATGCTGCACCTCTGGATCCTGCAATGTCCCCCAACAACAGATGAGAGAGAGAAAAGAACAAAGAAACAAAATACGTATCAAGAAATCAAACAGTTCCAGAATAATTTTAAAAAAACAAGTACTTATTTTATCACAGAAAGTTACAGCTTTTAAAAATGTCTTGGTGGGGCTATCCAGAGTATACAGAAAGAACAGAGACTATATTCAGAATACCAGCTGGCATCTGGTTGTTTCTGTCTGAGTGCATACAGTCCATAATAGAACCAAGTTTCTGTTCTATTGAAGAACAATTTCAAGTTACAAAACCCCTACGTATTAAGAGTACATTCAATGGAATAAAACAGTTTCTAATCTTCCTTCACCCCACTACATAAATGTGGTCTTATTAAGGCTGACAAGCTACTGAGTCCTTGTACACAACATTGTGTACAAGAAATTTCTACAAGGATACATTTCTGTATAAAATCATGCATTATTTTCTTTCTGTACAAATATTAAGCCTGTTTTTCAGACTCTGTAACATTATCTTACTGACTGAACTAAGTACAGGTCGTCTTTCCATATGAATTATGGACAGTGAGTGCTTTATGCTAAGCAATCACTTATTTTTTTTTAAATCTGTTCCATTTGAGCATTGAAATCCCCAAATTATAAAAGCCTGGAGCTCACCAGCATTGCCTAAGTTGTGAATTCTCAGTTCTTTTCTAGTACTAGGATGGATTTTATTCCAAGAATTCCACTGGCTGCTAAGAATACTTGTGGAGAAAGTTACCTCTCCACAAGAACAAGCCATCCCAGTGTAGCCAGGAGAGTTCATGTTATTTTTAATCCTCTACGAGACTGAAGTGAACTCTTAGAATAGAACTGGAAATTTAAATCTTACAGCTGTACACAGAAAAAAAAAAATCAGGTATAAATAGACCTCAGTACTTATTTTCCAACTTGGAAAAAGGATGGGATGTAGCTATCCTCACTTTCACCTGCTTGCTGAGAGGCTTTACCAAGCTATGTACTTTTCCTAGTTATGTATTCTACACACTGCCTCCTTCTCCTAATTCTTCAGCATCTGAACAAAGCCTCAGTGAAGAATTAAGCCTCAAACATATATTTGACTGTGGGCTAGAAAGGATATAATAGCAGGCTGTTCCATTTCCAGTGCTTATTGCAAAGATGAAAATTTTGATTAGTATTTGCTAAACTGATGGGGGAAGGAAAAAAAAAAGTGCTGGAAAAATTCAATTCTGTTATTTTACACTCAGTGATTCTAAATAAATTCTATTTTTAAAGAACATAATTTAGGAGAGGGCACCAGGGAACCATCTGGACACCTGAGCCCAGACACTCAGCATAGTTTTAGAAGCTGCCATGGAGCACCCAAAATTCTAGATGTGATTGTTAGATGGGATGCAGGACTTACAGGAGTCCAGTGTCTGGGCTCAGGTGATAAAGCTTTAACCAGAAGACAGAAAAAACATCTAGGGACCTTTGACATGGCACTGCAAACCTACGTCATGGCCCAAGAGTCACCCCATCATCATAAAAAGTGACTCAGAATTTATCTTCTGAATTACTGAAGCAACGGGAAGGCTTGAACTATTTTAACCAATTATTAGCACCAATTCAAACCATAAGCTATTAAATTTTCTTTTAAGGATGAGAGAGAGAGGAGAAAAAAGAGGGAAAAAAGAAGGGTTTAAACAGTGAAGCTCCCCACTGGATTCTACATGGTGTCTGAGTATCTCCTGCACAATCAGCACAGCAAACTCAGCCAGGACTGTCTGAGGCAATGCTGCTCAGTTCTCAGACAAGCAGCCCTAAATCTGCTTTACAAGAGTGGGTAAATATTGCAGTAGAGGTGACCAAAGTCCAAATAACTCATTTAAACTCATGCTGGAAACTTTTGTCAATGATTTGGGGGTTTTTATGCTGCACACAGCTAAAGGATAAATAAACCCAGCAGTTTGTGCTTGGCAGAGGTGATGTTGAACAGCCTTGCCAGTTCGTCTCAGAGCATGATTAGGCATATGGAACACTCCTGATCTCTGGGGAAGGATTCATTATCCCACAATTTTGTGCCATTTTTAAGAGCCAACCTAACATAAGCAGCAATGAGCACAGAGGTATTCAGGTCATGCAGCCAAAAACACATTCTGCTTTCAATCACTGCAGATCCTGAGTATCTGCTTCCTTTTTACAGTAATTGCAGAGGGCAATGAAAACCCAGTAAAAGCTGCCATTCCAGTGCACTTGGGGACCAACCCATAAATGCAAAACATCTGCTGTTTGTAGAGGCTCAAAAGCTGCCTGTGAAAATCAGCTCCAAACAACTGCAAAACAACCCCTGTAAAAAGGGGAAGATGTTCAGCCTGGCTCTGACAGGAAAAAGATGTTCTTCTGTCACTGGCAGAAAAATCAGGAAGCCCCAAAGCACAAGAAGGAAGGGGTTTTAATGATTTTATCCATTTCTTTTTAAACCTTGTTAAGGCTCTGTATTACAAACATACCCCAGCTGGCAGGGTGGAGAGAGAAGGGGGAATATTCCCAGGAGTGCCAGCAATTCCCCCAGGTTCATTGTCAGTGTTGTCCCTCTGTCCTGCTCCCAAGGGACACCAGGCAGTGGGAAAGAGGCACATTTTCCTCAGCCTTTTCTAGGCAGACCCTTCACAGGGTGGCTGCAGAGGTTAAAAAGGAAATCTCTGTCCATTGATTTGCTGATTTATGTGGTTTTTTAGCTTTGTCATCATGATTTAGAATCACAGATTGGTTGGGGTTGGAAAGGACTTGAAGATCATCCAATTGCAACCCCTTTCCACTACCCCAGGTTGCTCTAAGCCCTGTCCAGCCTGGCTTTGGACACTTCCAGGGATGGGACAGCCACAGCTTCTCTGGGCCGCTTGTTCTACTGCCTCACCACCCTTTCTTCCCTACATTATGAAGAATTTCTTCCATAAATTCCATCTTGTCTAAGACACCTGCTGATACTCTTACATCTCCCCTTACCTTCCAGCTGGTTGGGAAATAACACTGACAAATTATTTCTGGGCTGAAAACTCTCGTTGGGCCACTCAAAACAAAAATAATAAACTCAGTACAGAGGGGGTTTAAGCTGTATTGAAGTGTTTCCTTAGCAAAAACTTCAAAACTTTTTTACCAACACTGATTATTCCACCCTGTGAATGCTTGTTATTATTCTATGGGCAAAGGATAAAGAACAGGAAGTTTCTATTTTCCTGGAAAAGTCTGAAAGAAGTTAAAAAAAAAAAAGTTATCCTCTCAGGATACAGCATGCCAAGTGTCCTGAATACAAACACAAAATTTCAAATGGAAATTTTCAGTTCATGTCCATCACAAGATAAAATGTTTTCTTTGCCCACAAAATAGGCAAGTCCAGAATTCATTTTCTAGTGAGAAATAGCAGCCCTTATGGTTATGAGTTTTAAAGCAAGATTTTTGTGAATAATTGTGTATATTTAGAACTCTCCAACTCCACATATAATCTTGTCAGTAGAGACAGCTTTTGAAAGGAAAAGGGAGAGAAGAGAGTCTGCAAGGATGGGACACAATATACATAATTTAAATATTTCAAGTGGGCTGTCTTTAAAGTATTTTGCAGTGCATTATTTTTGATGGAATTGTGTCAAGATCACAAAAAAAAAATCAATTGATCAAGCCCTGCCACCTCATACAGCTCAGTTTGCATTATTTATGGCAGGTAATGCTTAGTTCTGTCATCTGAAGTTACATTTGTGTGTGAAGATGGAAGCAGATTTCAGCACCATAAAAACAAGAGCAATCTTCACAAACTGTAAATGTTTCATGTGAGCATTAGGAAGTCTTCTATGCTATTTTACAGCAGTATTTTATATTTTACCTGAGGTTTGCCATTTTCCTTAGCATTTAAGGTCGGCATCTGGATTCTGCACCGAGAGGCACCGTTCAGGAAGGTTTTAGAACTCTAAAAAAAGCAAACACACTCTGTATTTTTGCTGCTTGGGATTTTTTTAAGGATTACATTAGTGTCAATCATCTCTCTGGAATAAGTTTTTGTGCACTGTAACATAAACATAACCCAAACTGGAGCATCTTTAATTTGATGACCAAATTTAACTTGATGATGTGTGTTTTGAAATTTTCAAGTTCTTACACAGACCTGTGGCAATGGATATAAAATGCACTCACAAATCGATCTGAAGGCTGATTTCACACTGATTTTATACAGAAGAAGTTGAATCCAGAGCAGTCATGTCGCTCTCAACATCCTTAGCTGCTTTTTCCTCTACTGAACTTAACTGACATTGCAAGCTAAGCTTTTGCTCTTCAGCAGATGATTCCAGCAGCAACTACAGAAGATGATTTATTTCATGAAAACCTTCATTTTTCACTTTCCTAATCCCTTTAAGAGAGAAGTTCATCCCTTTAGCTTATATTCTAGAACACTATATTCTTTTAGCCCATATGCACTGTGTTCTCCTAGGCAGGAGTATTCATGAGGAGTCTGAGCACCTCCAGCAAGTTCCAGAAGAAAAAAACGAGACAAAAAGCTACATTTTAGGCACCAGATGGACTTGCTTTTTATCCTTACTTATTAATAAGTACATTCCTGTGCCAGTTCACACCAAACTGCATTCACTGGAAAACACCATTCTGAGATCTTTAGTCTAAAAAGATTTACCAGGGACACTCAGATTTGTCTGCTGAATTAAATATACAACTCTAAAGAAGGTTTGCTGTCAGGTATGGACAACCTGTTGCTAAGTCCAAAAGAAGCACTGTGTATTCCTCAGGGATGAGATGTCGAAGTATCTAATCACATACTGGATGCCACATTAAAAAAAAATCAAATAAGACAGAACAATAAAAACCCCCACAAACTCTGCCCCAAATAACCCCATTCTCAAGCTCACCACCACAAATAAAAAAAGAATGCAAATCCTCACTGAACAATCCAGCTCAAAATCAATCACTGGGTAGTTCTTCCCCCCCAGAAAATCAAGAGTATGTACTTCAGTATTTTTTAGACAAATTGCCCTTCATCAATCAAATCCTTCTGAAAAGAAA
The DNA here is from genome assembly GCA_013397075.1 of Rhabdornis inornatus. Taxonomy (NCBI): domain Eukaryota; kingdom Metazoa; phylum Chordata; class Aves; order Passeriformes; family Rhabdornithidae; genus Rhabdornis; species Rhabdornis inornatus. Next base: position 37,525 of record VWZS01006028.1, on the reverse strand, counting down.
AAATACTTTTGAGGATAAACTGTGGTATTTCTGCAGCTCAGTACAGAGCTGAGGCACAAGTAGTCTTGGATATGCATTCCTCAAAATAAACCAACAACACTCGAACCTCCAGGGTGTGATAAAACAGATCTTTAAGTTTTATCTTACAGAAAATCTGGCTCTTGTCAAAAGTGTGATTTACAAGAATCCACAGGGAAGAAAATCCATCACCTAGAGACAAGTCATCTACATTTTTAATCAGCAGCTCAGCAGAGGAAAAATGAATGACTTTTTCATTTGACTGTCAAAAAACAAGATTTACTGTGGTAAGGAGAAAATGTCTGGGGAAAAGGACTAGACTGAGAGGCTGCACATTTAATACTTGGACTTCTTCCTCCTTTTCAGGAGATAAAAATTGCAGCCTGGTAATTTTTAAATGCACAAGCACTTTGCAACAGGAGTTTAAGGGAGGGAAGTTTTCTGAGAATGCAGTCAAGACAAAGGAAGTTCCTAGAGTAGAAAGGCAGGTTTGTATGAACATGATGTAACTATGGGGGAAAAAAGACACGGAGAAAAGATGAGAAGTAACAAAACCAGTTCTAAGTCACATTTCCCAAAGGGGAAAAAAAAAAGTTAAATCTCCTCTTTAACATAAAGGAAGTGCAGCAATTCTGAATAAAGCCCACTGACTTCTCACTTGCATTTGTCATAGGTACAGCCCTTCAGAAAGTCAAGATGAAGCCTCCAACGCCAGCATTTAAAAGCACTTTATTGTCCTCAAGTATTTATTTGGAGACAAATTTCAGATGGGTAAATCAGAGCCAAGATGAATTCAGGCAAATGAAGCACAGCCCGGGAAACCAGAGAATAAAGAGAAAGAACCACACGCTCGAGGCTCTGTGCCTGACTCTCCATCTGTGGTTTTGGACAACTCAATAAATCAGATTACTCACCACTACAAACTCTGTGGAAATATTGGGCTCACGACCACGCTGCAAATAAACAGTAGATCAAATTCATCCAAGACAGTGACATCACACAGGACTGCAATCTCTGAATCTTAATATAAATCCCAAGTCCTTCCCTCCTGCTGAGCATTTATTTCAGTGGTGCTTAAATTTAACTGGCCTCATTCTTCCACAATGAGATTTAGTTTTTAGCACCAGCCAGCAGAGCTGCCTGCACCTACCCAGGACATCGGACCAAAATTACCTGCCACAGCCTTATGAGAAGAGCAAGTGTGTATGTTTAATGACTCCAAACAAACAAAAAAAAAAAAGATTTCTAACTATTTGCAAAAGCACAAAAGGTTGTTCAGGTTGTTATGAGAATGACTGGACAAAAGAAAAAAAAAAAGGACAGCAAGTATTTTATAGCTGCCAAATTCCATCCCTCGTACAACATCGATGAAAATTTTTTCCCTACTTTATTACATGAACCTCACTTCAATTAGCACTCACTTTTCTTTACAGTCAGAAACTGTCATCACTACATCTATCTCTGGACACCTTGAATTCTTACCTAATTTATTTCCTCAATTTCTAAGGCCACCTTTCTGTGCTGAACAGAAGCTGTGAGCCCCTTCCACAAGGGTTTAGAATCCTTGCAGACCACTCAGGACTGAAGTACTTGAGCAGTTCCAATGACAGAAAGCTCCCCAGGACAAGGCAAATCTCAACCTGAGAAGGGCCCAAGGCGTGTGGGAAAGCCCTGTGATAAACTCCTCTGATTTCCAGATGTGAAATGGGAATAGGGAAGGAAGAAGTGATGCCTTTTGCTCTGCAGAGTGAGGTTTCCAGGGAAACAGAAGGTCAGATGAATCCCACACAGTGAGAGTGAGCCTGGAGCAGTGACCCTGCTGCTGTACTAGTAAAGACTGAGTCAAATGCCCCTCCTTTTCTGCAACTGGGGTAAATAGCTTCTAAAATACCAAATTTTTGTTAAAAATACCATGGTAAATAGATATTCCACGTCAGAATTTTCCACAGCAGCTCACTGAGACATAGGAGCAACATACTGTGCTCCAGTTAAACTGTATTTGAAACAAATATTTATTTCCATACGGCTTAACTGGGTATTCTGTAAAAATGATGCTCTGAACTACATAAAAGCTAAGGAAAATGGGACTCTGAACAGCAGGCAATGAGAGTCACTTAAAATACTCTCACACTTTACAGAAGTTACTTCTAAGGAATGAAAGAGAAATAAATGAAAAAAACAGAGTGTAGTGTGAGCCCACCTTGTCTCACAGGAATAAAGTAAGAATAGGAGTTCCACAGATCATCAAAAGCATTCACAAGCTTTATCAGAAGTGCTTCATATGAAGAGATAAAAACCATTAACTGGTAAAGAAGAGAGAACACAGACTAGGAAAGTTGCCTTTAGTCCCTATTCAAGAGCATTTAAAATGTAAAACTACATCAATCTGAAAACATTAGGTGGCAAAAAAAGAGCAATCAACTCTGTACAATCAACCTGTGAGACTGGCAAAGAAAATGCAGAGTCCACACGAAGCCACATGTACAGACAATCTCCATGTGGGATTCCCCTGGGACATTCACCAACAGCCCTGATTTGCCCTCAGACATGAGAAACCTCATGGCCTGCTCTGACAATCCTCTCTGCTATCCCAAAAAAAAAATACTTGGAAACGTGGCAGACCTGATGGCCCAAGGGTTCTTGGGAGCCTGGAGCAAGAACTGCTCCAGATTTCGGCTGCAGTAGAGACAAACACAGAGCAGAATCTTGGGGAACATGAACCAAGATCAACCTTTGAACACAATCCTGAACCAAACTGGGCTAAGAATGACATTCTGTTATGAGAGGTTAAACACAACTGGTCTTCCTAATGCTCCCTCTGTTGCCTTTCCTTGCATTTTACTTTTCTCCAATTCCATTTGGATTGCCTTCCTCCTCTTGGGTTCACAGCTTCACGAGGCAGAAAAGGAATCATCTCACACAGTAACTCAGGACTTCCTAGGGGAATCTTTCCACCACTGACACAACTTTCTAAAATACTTAATTCTGAGTACACAAAACACCCTATGAAGATGCTCAGGAAGACAGAAGAAAAGTAAGAAAACTCAACAAAAAAGCAAAAAAAAGAGATGAACAGTTTTTACTTGGTTTACTGTAAGATCAACTGTTTCAAGCTTTAGTTAAAACACATTAATTCATCTCTTGATTCATTTGCTTTATAAGCTCCTGGTTTAGCAGTGAAGCACACAAGACCAATCATTGCCTCAAGCACAGGATCAGTTACAACAGCATGGCACAAAGAGCCACACAGACAATCTGAATCACAGAACCATCTTAATAAAAGTGCCTATTAGGAGGCAAAAATCAAAAAAGGAAATGCATTTACTTACACTGGATGGTGTGCAGGAGCAACTGACATCTTTAGGATCTGAAATAAAATACCACACATAGCTAATAGTGAAAACAAGCCTAAGAAAGATCTCTTAAAACACTTTCAAATAGAGAAACTTACTGACAATAAACTGACAGTACAGATAAAAAGTGGTACTCTCTTTTGGCAGTCCAGCTAGTTACAGAACTCTAGTTATATCTGCCAAAATGTACTTCTGAGACAGGACAGTTACAGTAAAACAAGCATTTGCACCTCTGAGTCTGCATAGGGACAGGATGGGGCATCCCTCTTTAGTTTCTAATTTAAAGTGTCAAAACCTGCTCCATCAGCTGTCATTCATACCACAGAGGATGGATGTCAGGATGGCAGCACAGGATATGCACTGCAGCCAGGTGGGACCTTCTGCTCAATACACTGAAACCATGATCAGCACAGGGAGCTAATGACAGCACAGCAGGCTGAATTCTGAATTCTCTCTCTCAGGGGAGCTCAGAGGGGTCTGGGGCACAAACCAGATGAGGAACAGCTGAGGGGGCTCAGCCTGGAGAACAGGAGGCTCAGGTGTGTTTTTTTTCTCTCTATAATTCTCTGACAGGAGGGGCAGGGAGGGGGGATCAGGCTCTGCTCCAGGGAACAGGGACAGGAGGAGAGGGAACGGCCTCAGGCTGGGCCAGGGCAGGCTCAGCTTGGACAGCAGCAGGAATTTCCCCATGGAAAGGGTTGTTAAATACTGGAAGGTGCTGCCCAGAGATGTGGTAGAGTCCCCATGGAGGTGTCCAAGGAAGGCTGGGACGTGGCACTCAGTGCTCTGGGCTGGGGACAAGGTGGGCATCGGGCACAGCTTGGACTTGATGACCTTGGAGGGCTTTTCCAACCTCAGTGATTCTGACAGGATAAGCTCTTTGAAGGCACACAGGCTCTTCTCCACCAAATGTTCTGGAAAGAAGCTCTCTAAGTACAGCTTGAGGAGCATGAGCCCTCCATGGCTGTGTCCCAGGGAAGCACTCACGTTCAATGAGGAACAGGAAACAAACAACCCCCATGACAGCCACGACGACCCCAGGCACCACAAAGGAGAGGCCCCAGCACGTGGACACCCAGTAAGCAGCAATCAAGGATCCCAAAATATTTCCCACTGAAGTGTGTGAATTCCAGACTCCCATGATCAAACCTCTCCTGCATAAAAAAAAAAAGTAAATAAAACACACAAACCCACATTCATTATAAGCATTAATCTCTTGAGAGAAGTGTATCAAAATGGCTGTGCATCTGTGGTACCAGTGAAATATATCTATGGTTCTTTAACTGATCATTTATTTATGCTACAATCTCCATCTGGCAATTTCAAGGCACCAAAATATTAATAAAAGTGTTGTAAATACTTTCTGCATAACAGAATTTATCCTGCACTTAGTGGCATTTAAAAACACTACTAGGGCTTGCTATTTCTGCATAGTTCCTTTGATTAAAACAATTATGCTGATGTTGTGTAGCATGTGGACATCAAGTTTGATGCTTTTGGAATTAAAAATCCTCCTGCAAACACATTGCAATGATAACCTGATGCTTGCAGGACATGTCAGACTTGTCATGCAGAAGAAAACAAACTGTACAGGATATGTGGAGCAAATTCAGCATTTTCTGATCCCATTCTGCACTTGCTGGGTTCTGGCAGAAGATGACACCTACACAAGCTTGGCTAAGACACACATCAGGTTCCTGCCTGCCTGGAAATCCCAGATTAGAGCTGCTGCACATCAGCTCCATCTGAGCTAAGGTAAAGCACAAAAATCCCACTGAAGTCATGACAGCAGGGATTTTTTTCTTCCCTTTTAAGTCATGGGAAAACTGTCTTGTCCTCAGCAGGATTTTACCTGGAGCAGCCTAACTTGAACAAACCCAAATCTTTCCCATGGCCTGAAAACAAGAGATAAGAGGTCTGCTCATGCTTCATGGAATTACAGCAGAATGAAAACAAAGACCAGGTCACTGACATTTAAACCAGAGCCCTACTCACCAGCCCACTGTGTGGCATCCTAAAAGTAAAGGATGTTGCTTTTGCACAAAGCAAAGCCTGAATAAATGTACTGATTTTGCACAGACATCCCAGTCTTGTTCAATATTACATGACAGTTACAATTCTCTGCATTTCCTAATGGAAAATTAGTTTGAGGCTACATCTTTTTAACTATCCTATAACTATTTATAAAAAATCAAATACTGAATTTCAGTACATCCTTCTCTGGAACTGATTAACAATAATGCTCTACATATACCAAGGATGATACCACAGTAGCATTATTATATGCTACATGCATCAACTATTATCAGAGCCAGTGGGTTTAGCATGCAGCTCTTGCAAAATTTATGGAAAATTACTGTATGGTGTGACAACATAAACATCATGAGTGATCTCTGGGCAGGATTAAGATTAAAAAAAACCCAAGCAGATGATTTAAAGAAGGTGATAAAAGAAAGGTTAAATCAGTTGCTGTATGTATTTTGTCTTCTAAATTAAATTTTCAAGTTTACGTGTGTTAGAAAAAAGGAATTACACAATGGTATTTTTTACAGTTACACCCTGACAACTGTTTTGAAACACAAACGAAAACAGGAAATTTCCCATTAAAATGGCATAACAACAGCCTTTACTGAGAGTAGTTTTAGACTGTTTATATTTGCAAGAATTATTCTAATACAATTCTGAAATAATTAATCTGAAAAAGAGCTACCACAGAACACTGCTTTGACATGAGGGAGACAGTTCCAAACCCATATATAAATTAAGCAGCATAACAAAGGAAGCTCCTCTCAAAACTCTGACTGCTTTGTTTCATCTCCAAAAAAACCCCACAGAAGCCTAAGAAAGATATTTAAATAGAGTATAATATCACAGCCCAAAATGTACTGATATGTACTTCCAAACCTTTGGATTATAAATCATTTACCTTCCTTTTCCAAACCAGTTGCCAATACATGTAACGACACTCGGCCAGCCAGTGGTTTGCACCAACCCATTAGCTATCTGAAAGTATATTAAAAAAAAAATAAATAAACACTGCCTGCCATAAATCAGGTTCCTACACAATTCCTGCTGAGTGCTGCATTAGGAAAAGGAAGTCTACATGAACGCATTGAATTTCGAAATTTAGTGGGGGGTTTTGAAAGCATTTTTTTCCACCAGGAATAAACAAGTTACAAAGTTTTGCAGAGATTCTTCCCTCTACCTCCATCTCTATAATTAGTTTATGATTTAAATCACAGAATACTGTAATTCAGTCACATGTTTACCAAAAATCACACTGCTCTGAGCTGAAGAGAGAAGTGAATTCCCCACACACAAGCAGCAGCATAACACTTATCTCAACTTGAGCATATGGCAAAGCATGTTTGCAATCAAATAAAGCAGAAAAAAGACAACTTTACGGGAGACTGGGTAACTTTAAAGTGCTTAACAGACATCTGTAAATAAACTGAGAGGAGGAATTTAATTTAGTACACCCAGGGTGAAGTAAGAACTATTTCAGCTTCCACAATGCACAGAACCTTAACTCATCTCAACTCCTAAAAAGCTCCCTCTCTACAACTGCACCATAACACAAATATCACAATACAAAACCTCACGTGTACAAGGAGCATTTGAACATGCAACAAAAACCAACCTCAGTCTACCCAACAAAAAACAACAGGGCTGGTGGTATGAAACCACCCTTGAGTTACAGGGGTCACTGACCACATCCCACAGGGCACAGACAGCTCAACCCTAAAGGAGGCATTTCCTGTCCTGGAAAACACCTGATCCCAGAGGGCTGGGGCAATGACATGTTATTGGTGACAAGGTTACAGAAGTGCTGTGCCCAGGTTAGCATCTCTGCATGCCACCTTGCTCACTGCCATGCAGATGTGCCAGAGGTGGGAGTGTTACTGCAACAACACAGAAAGCAGCAGTGCAAGGTGCAGACCTGTCCAAAATGGCCCCAGGGCCAACCCTACCCTGCTCCTGACCTCAATTCCATTTCAGGCCAACGGTAAAAATTCTTGTGACACCTGATCAGAGCTCTGAAAAATCTCCCACAGCGAATCTCGTTACACAAGCTGCCTGTTCCCAGCCACGCCAGTGTGGGAGACTGCTCATCATTAGCAGTAAAAATGGAATTTTCCTGCAGAGAAAGCCAAGATGTGTCACTCAGGTCTTAGCAGACTGACAGATGTAAACATGATTGTTTTAAATCTCACCTGCATTTAAGCTTGCAAAGATTTGATCTCTGATTTGACACAGAGTGAAACATATTAATTTGCTTTCAAAGAGTTCTTCCACTAAAAAAAAAAAACCCACCATTTTTCAAAAATAAAGCCTGGGGGTATCCACTCTATCACTTCTGCCTGTCACCAACAAGATATTCCAGCATTTACATCCTCCCACCCAACCACCACCACCGTGTGCAAGTGAAAAACCCCCAGTATTACCCTAAGCAGCACCATGGGAAGAACTCTGAGTGTCTAAATTAACACTGTGCCTACCTGGGCCATTATGTAAAACCACAGATTATGCACATTATAGAAATAACCCAATCCAAACATGGCAGTGAAGAGGCCACTGGCGAGCATCCCCCCTGTCAGATAGTACCGGATGGGCAGCCGCTCTCCGATGAGTCCACTTGGAATAGGGCAGGAAATAAAGAGAAAAGCCATAATTAAAAATGGAGATCACACCCCAAAAGCCTTCACAAATGAAGAATATTTTGTGTTGTTTAATTCTGGTTGAGGAGAAACTCTACTGGTAACTGCTAGCTGTCTTCACAGCAGCAAAAGAGCAATTTTTAGCACTTGATGGGGGAAAAAAAAAAGCCCCAACAAAACATTTCAAGTTCATTAATTGCTAAGTTCTGACATCTGCACAACCATCTTTAAGGGAGACACTCACCTGGAGTACATTCAAAGTCATTTACCTACAGAGTAATTTTCCACATTATGTGTCTCCAGCCATTTGAAGTGAGACTTGTCTCCCTTGCTAACGATTCAAGTCATGAAGTTTCTGGCTTTAATCAATAAAAAGAAGCATCTCCAAACTGCACACTTCAAGATGGGCTTGGTATTATTTTTAAGAGGTGTCTGCTCCCATTCTTTGACTAAAGAAAGCCAGGACAATCGTTTTAACCCAAGCAGTGCAATTTGGAGACTGACTGGAGATCAACTGATTAGATGAAAAAAAAGACAGGCTAGACTTCAATCTGGAAAATATTCCTGCACAAGGCAGTCGGGATTGGTGCAGGGAAAAAGCTTCCAATGTACCAGAGGCTGATACCACTGGGGCTCAGAATCATGTTGGTATTTTTCCCCTCAGCAATCAATTTCTCACTCTCCATCTGAAACTCTGCAGCAACAAAACACAATAACCCAGAAGTCACAGAGCCTCATAAATAAACAGTAAAGAGAGTGGGGGTTTACCTTAAATACATTCCAACTGCATATGCACACAAAAATGAGTAATCCAGTGCTCCCAGTAGCTGTTTGTAGTTGCTCTTATCTAAGAATAATTTTCAAAACAAATTATCACTTTGAATGCACTAATTACTTCCCAACCATTCTTAGATATAACAAGAAAAATGTCACCGAATGTGCACTGACATTCAATTTTCAATAGGCACATTTAGATTTCAGTAAACATTTTACCAATGTTTTATTTAACAAAAAAAACAAAACAAAACAAAACAAAAAAAACCCAACCAAAACAAAAAACCTTCTGCCTTCAATGTATTAGGAAAATATTGGCAGGCCCATTCCTAAACTCTACCTTATTTAGAACAGCATTTTGGAAGAGAAGAAACATCACTTATTACCAAGGTGCCCTTATCTTCTACGGCCTTAGGCAAAAGAAAATCCAAAATCCAATTTAGCAGACTTGATTAAAAGTGGTAAGATTTGAAAAAGCATGAGGTCCTAACAGCCAAAATGGCTAAAAAAAGAAAAATCCATCATCATAGAGGCTTTTAAACAATCAGCTTAATATCTTGCATTTTTTTTAATGGATAAAGCCTTTTGCATTTAATTTTCCAAACTATTCACAAAGCACAGAGAAGTTCTGCTTTAAAAAACTCCCACAGCTCTGCCCTGTAGAGAACAGCCACCCTCTCACCTAACTGGGAACTACAGACAGGATGGAGGGAGAAAAGGGGCTCCACCCTGATGGAAACACCAAGTCAATTCTCAGGGGACCTGAGCTCATAGCAAGACAGTTTGTGTATTTATTTGCAAAAAATTGCCACAATTGCTATTGGCTTAGAGCACAAAGTCACAGATATTAAAACAAATTCCTTCCCTCGGTGTCACTCCCAGCTTTGCCAGAAAAACACCTGAAAGAACAAGTCTAGAGTGCCATTCCAAAGGGGCAGCTTGGCAATAATGTCCATGGGAAAAGGAGGACATTTGGGCTGAGAAGTCTCCACTAAAAAGTCAATCAATATTTCAGACAAAAACTCAATCCTCTCTTGGTCAAGGGACAAGAAATACTCCCCAGGTTTAAGTGCACCCCACCTGGGGGATTGAATTTTTTCAGTAGACCCTGCAGCAGGAGTTAATACACTAGATTTTGTCCACAGAAACCCCAGAGCTCAGATCTTTAATTGTATTTGAAGAGAGCAGGACTTTTTTTTTTTTTAATTGCTAATTAAAGACTAATTAGAATGTATGGCTACACAGACTGGGGTGGACTGGCACACTGAACAGACTAATCTGTTTCACTGATGTTTCTGGCAGCAAGAGAAGTGTCAAGGAATGATTCAAAGTCTCATTTGAAGTCAAATACGATTAAATTAAAATTTAATTGTTCAGTAGGAAAATATTTTTTTTTCTATTCAAGTGAAAGGCCAGGTTCATAAACTATCCAGTAAGTTGTCAAGTCTCTCCTGCAATAAAGCCTCCCATTTTTCTTCATTAAAATGTAGAGAAAAGTATTCCTTCAGGCAGATAAGGACTCTGCAAAGTTCCAATTTAGATAAGCACCAAGTAATTTCACTTAAAAGATTGCTTAAATTAAACAAGCAGAAAATGATAAGGATTGATGTTGCCCTTCACCCTTTTCTCCTAAATAGACATGCTAAAGACAAAAACCAATTTCTGACTGAAAACTGATCTACTGAAACCATCTCTTAGCTGTAAAAAGTAAAATATCACTTGTTTAAGTGACTTTAAGTGGCAAAAAATCGTGAGGTAAGTCATAAGTTCACTTTCTGTGGAGAAATCAGTGAGGACATGGAAAACAAAACACCCCTTCCATGAACATCTCTTACACATGAAGAAATAGCTCGAAGCAAATAATCTAATTATGAATATCAGCTCATTATTAGGAAATAAAAATACAAAACCAAAAAAAACCCAAGCCTTACCAAATGGCTCCCATCCACATTGAGAGGCATTAAATGGCTTTTTGACAGGCTGGATCTGGGCAGCATATTCCTTGTAGGAGTCAAGTTCAACTTGACTTGCACAATGCTTATGCAGCTCTCCCTGGAACAGAAAGGACATTTGAAAATGGAACATTCACTTGCAAATTTGGGATTGATAACTCTCCTACAGCAGGAAATTTAATTCTAGCTTTATATGCAGCTGTGTCAAACCTACCAAAATCAGTAAAATTGTTGGCCCTTATGTGCTGGTTTTGCACATATGACATTTAGCGACATTAATTGCTTGGTATTTTGCTGGGTGAAGTCACCATTACATGGAAGAGTAATGACAGGGTTAGAAAAAGCATTCTACAGTAAACTGGTGTTTCTGACAGTGAAAATCTTTGAAATTCTGCAGTAACATCAAGTACTCTGCCCACTGTTACTCCTCAGTTTTATGCAGTGCAGCACTGGGGGATTTGGGTTGTGTTTTGCAAGTTGTACACACTGAAAATTGAAGTAACAAACCCAGAATTAGAGAATTTGTGTCATCAGCTTCAGTGGGAACAGCCACAAGGGTACAGACAATGATGACCACAATGCTCAGCAGTACTGGGAACACTCTTGTAAATGCCAGTGGAATGTTCAACTCATCACTTATGAGAAACTTTTCTCAACCATAAGAATGTAAACCTCTCAAGTAGCTCTAGTTAGATTAATTCACATGAATTAAGTGTAGGCACAGCTGTTTCCAGCCCAAACCCCAGACTTACACACAATATTCTAGGTGTGGTCCCACTAAAGTTTATCTAGCAAATATCACTGTGTGCCAGCTTTATCAGTCTTTCATCTTGAAGGCATTTCAGGTTAAAGTTTAACCCTGCCTTTCACAACAGGAAATACTGAAAATGACAACATCCTTGTCTGACAGGAGCAGGAGGATGTTTAAACAAGGACACCACCTCTCTTACCTTCACTATACTGATAGGTTTCCTTGAGAGATGGAAGCTGGCATACAGCAGGAAAGTGAGAGAGAAAATGAAAGCTCTATACCTATGATATAAAAGAAAAAAAATTTTGGAAATTATTTTATTTAGATTTTCTTTTAGCACCAAGTTACACAAAACCACTACACAATCCATTGATAATTTTGGAATAGTGGAAGACAACTTTTTTGTGTTCTTCAGCAGCCTGAAGAACCACCCTCCCAGTTATGCAGCTTCCCATCTGCTCTGACGTGGCTTTGGGAGGGAGCTTGGTGGCACATGGGAACAGGCAGGACAACGTGGCAGCACCCTGAGCCCACAAAGCTGACCTGACTGGAGTGCAACCCTCCTTTGGGGGCCATTAAATATCAGCTAAAATCATTAAATATCAGCTCAACACACTGATAAGATGCCACACCTCCCTGTCTCACTGGGTTTTGTGGTATTGCTAGGACATAAGTGATGGCTCTCTTAATTGTCAGTTTGGATAATTCCTTCTTTCCTTACTGCTTTTAGGATTTTACTTTACTTTTGCCTTTCTTTAACAATACAAATCAGTCATTTCCAGATATGGACAACAGGACTGACACTGGAGCACAGGAACAGAATTGAGCAGCTTTGGGATTGGGAAGGAATTCTCTTTTGTGCCTCACTGGGATCCTTGGGTCTTCCTCTACAGTTCAGCTGAATTAAAAGAGCATCTTAATTTCACTATCACTGCAAGCATTAAACAAAGATAATAACCTGATCTATTCTATTCCCTATCTGTAGTTTCAGCTGTTTAAGGAGAGCATTTTGTGGATTTGTGCTTTTAAAAGTACCCGAAGTGTGTCTACTGGCTCTTTCTAGCCTTGATCTTAAAATTAACATCTGCAAATGTAAGTGCATAAATACATACAAATATCTGATATCACACTGCCTACTACAGTCCCTGATTTTTAATTAATCTTTTTCCATCTTTTTTGCCTTATGAACTTCCACAAAACCACTTGTTTTATAATTCTGGCATTCACAGGAAAAAAGAGTGATCCCACGAACACAGTTATTCACCCTCATGACTGGAAACATCCTCACAAGGGATAAAACTGAAATTACTTTGTTCCTGGTGTTCAACTAGTGAAAATGTCATAAAGTAGCTCAGATGCAAAGTGCTTTGTCTTTTATTTGTTATTTTTTTGTTATTCACACACAATTGACTCAGTATTCTATCTCGGGAACCACATGAACTGATGCCATAAAACTTCCAGGATTAGTTTTCCAAAACCAAGAAGGGTTTGATTTTTGTTTGGTTTTGCTGGGGGGCTTGGCTGGTTTTTTTTTTTTGTTTGTTTTAATATTGAAGTAGCGAGAACTAAAACCGTAATTGTACAAGTCTGTATCACGCATCAAATTAGGGGGGAGAAAATACACTTCTGGCTAAGAAAAGAAAGCTCATCTTGAGCACTCCTCCCACCTAGGATCTTGAAAATGCAATTTATTCTTTCAAATACGTACCTTGCACAGAAAAGAACAAAAGGCTTTATTCTCTAGCACAACTGACTAGTAAGAGTTTGTCTGGGTTTCCCAGACAAAGAATCTCACTTTTTAAATGGCAGCAATATTTATTTATTATACAACTGATTATATGTTCTTCCTGCATGTACTAAGCAATGAAAAAGCAAAAATTCTGAGCAAGGCAACAGATACAAACTCACACTGTGCACAGCAAGGATGACCACCAACACTCCAAGACTTACCACTGATCCCGTGAGAATGAAGTGACGAAACGAATCCCAGGAGGAAGCTGAGCCATCTACACTAGAGCTGGCACCGGACTGCAGGTGACACAATTATGTACGTGTGACAGTGCTATTTGTTCTTCTGGAATTCTAACAAAGATCCCCCAAAGCCTCTGGATTCCACAAATGTGGAATATCTGCTGCTAGGCTGATCTCCTTGCAGGTATTTTTTTTTTTCTTCTACCTTCAGTCACGACGTGGCAAATTCTTCACTCTGCCTTTGTTTACTGCTGATCTTCAAATAAGAGAAGCTGGTAAGTAAATAGTCTGCTTGAGTTATTGTGATATTTTCTAATCATAACATTTGAATCAGCAGTTATCCATTTCAGAGGCAAGTAATTAACATCACTAAACTTCACATCAAAAATGCAGTGGAGAATTTTAAGACTCTATAAATTGCAGCCTTCTCTGACTTTTATAATTTATTATTTATTTGGAGAGCTTGGCATGGTACAAAGCAGTGGAGACACAAAGGAAAGATGCACTCAGAACTTGACCCAAAGCCAGCTTCTATCAAAACACTGCTTTCGTCCCAGAATGACTACAAACAGGCAACTCCCCAGCTCACAAAGCTCTGTTTGAGCACATCAGAAACATTCATGAGCTTGCAATTTGTTCAAAAAATGGCTGTAGTGTTTCCAGCCTGGAATGAGAGACTCCTCCAGCTTGAGAGTGAGTGCTGCTAAACAATGCTGCCGGCAAGGCTTGACCAACACTCCCTCTTCCACCCCATTTCCCTGACCCAGTACCAGCACTGCACAAAGCTCCACACCATCAGAAAGCCTTGGAAAAGGAAAAACCAAGTTTTTTCAGTACTTCAGCTCCCTACACCAGCACAATGGAGAAGGCAGGATCATGTGTGTCCTCAGTATACAGCAAAGAGTGAGACGCTGCAGTTTGTTTTAAAACTTTCACAAAGTTCCTCCTGTTTGCTCCAACGTGGGCTGAAGCCCCTTGACAATAAAAACCCCCACACTTTATTCCAGGTATTGCAACAGGAACTGGCTGAACTGTAACCTGGCAGCAGCTCAGGCAGGTGGCAAAAGGAGCCATAGGGGAAAGGTGTGACCACAATTCATACATGCAAACTCAGCCATCCCAGCAGGATGCTGGGGACACTCCAGAGTCTGCAAGGACCCCACAACCCTTCTGGCAGCTCTGTTTAATGTCAGCACAAGCCACTGTCATGCTCCTGATGGGAAGCTGGGAGGATTCAGGATGAGGTCTCCTGGTAAACAATGGGAGGTGAGCCAAAGCAAGAAATGCCAAACCCACGGTTGGTGCTCACCTGAGAGTTTTAGGGGCTGCCACAGGGCAGGCAAAGGTGTGAGACTCTCCCCTCTCATCTTCACTGCCCCATCTCACAACAGAATTCAAAGCTGCTCGTCCTCAGCCAGGTAAGTGACAACAAACAGGATTTGCTGTGTCCAAGCAGGCAACTTGAAAGCTTCACCACCTACACAGGCTTTCTCCCCAGAAATAGAGGAACACTACCCCCTCCTTACATAACTGAATATCCCACCAAAAGATCCAGGCTCCGCTCTTTCATGATAACACATTTTTGTCATACCTCTATTTTTTCCTACATTGTCCTGGTTCAGCTTGCCACCTCCCTACCCTAAAAGCGAATTGACTTGCTAATCTCGTTTGGCATGTTCCACCTCCTCCCTGGCCCTGAATCAGACTGTGCAATTAATCAAACCCCATAATCATTCCCACCCAACATGAGCTTCCTACCTCCTCTCTGAGGTTGCAGAGGTTAGAGAAAGTGCAATCCTACCCTCTTCTCCCCCCTCCCAACTCCAGATAAAGATCCCTGCCTCCCTTGTGTCAGGCTTTGTCCTACAGCCATGGCTCAGGTGCCTGATCCATCAAAAATCCTGCCCTGAGATACAGCTGATCCAACAGAGAACATCAACTCATTCTGTGGCCACAAAACTGCCATGTAGGATGAATCCAAGGCAGCAGGAGCACAAAGACAAGGACTAAAAGATGGGATTTTCCCTTACAGCCACAGCTAACTACTTAGGTCAGATTTCAAGATTCCAATTTCAAAACAACTATTTCTTGTCAGTTATCTGGGTTTGGTTGAAATAAGCTGCAGATAGCTTCAAGTGGGACAAAAAAGGTAAGGAGAAAAAGAGGTTGGCACAAGTAGCTCACAGCAGAAGCGAATTTTTCCTCCAGCAGTAGCAGATTCATTTCAGGGTGATCCCAAACCCCATTTCTCCTCTCTCCAAATACCAAAATTATTTCACCAACCACACCAAGAGAGGTGACAGAAATACCTCGTGGGAAGGAAACCTGAGAAGCCAGCAAAGAACAAACACCTGAGGTCAAACACCTCCTCAAACAGTTCTCTAAAAATATAATAGGACAGGGCAATTATCAATATAGCAAAGCAATTGTTTAGCAGGTTACTATTTAACAGCTCTAGCGCAAGCAGAAAAAGACATCACACATCTTACAAAAGGTTTCAGTACTCAGTGGTCACGCCAGGTTGCACATTTGTACTCACACCACCTCCCAGCAGTGTATCCTTAGGATAAATCCCATCACAAGGACCTAGTACTTTCCCAGCAAATATGACTGGACTATCAGCAGCAGAGACAGAACTGCAGCCTAACTCTATTTGACAGGGGTTGATTTAATTTTATGTGCTGCAGGCAGGAACACTTGAGTTCTCATTTACTTGTCAACAACTTGCTTCTGTCTCCATATATCTGTAAGTTCCCCTAACATTCATGCGCATATTAATAAACATAAAAAATATCCTCCGAATGATGCCTCAAGTTTCAGCTTTCATATTCTCCAGATTCTGTACTGCATTAGTGTATAACTCTGAACTTCATATGAAGTGTTAGCAAGTTCTCTCCACAGTTTAGTCAGACAAAACCAAGGATACCGTTACAGCTTCAAAAGCATAACAAACCATAAACAACTGCAAATTGAAGAGAGCAGTCTGGGAGGATGGGACTTCATAATCTGAAGCTGTAATTGGACAATTAAATCCAATATGAAAATGGACAAAAAAACAATAAAACTTGTGATAACAGGTTGTAAAGATGTATTCTTCTATTGTAGAATAAAGCAGATTTTAGAAACCAAGCTATACTTCAGGAATCACACTAATAGGCTACAACACATAACCAGCAGTTCACCAATACGATTTTTTATATTTCAGTTTAACTGATGATGCCCAAGGGCAACGTCTCATTCAATCACTCAAAGTTGTTTTATGTTCTTTCATTTTCAGCAACTATTTCTGCCGATAATGAAACCAAACCCCCACTTCCTCCCTGCTGCACTAACACGTACAAAGCGATATTCTCTGAAATCGTATTTACCTTTCAAACTTGGTAATGCTCCTTCTCTGCAGTGGCTGAAACATACCTTCCTTCCTATTTCAGGGAAACAAGTCACTGGTGAGTGGCTTTTTCCCCCTGCAAACACGGCAAACCCTGGATCTGCTGTGCTGGAGAGGCAGAGGGAAGGGAAGGTCCTGCCCAGGCACAGCTCAGCTCAGCTCCCCCGGGGCTGAGATTAATTCTGTGTCTGCAGACACCGGGTAACCAAACCCTCCCCGGGGTGTCCTTAAGGGCTCGAAACGCCTTCACACACACGCGGATCAAATGCATATTGTGCTTAATACCCGGCAGCTCTGCACCTGAGCCAGAACCTGCCAAATCCATCACTCTGCCGCCTTAACTAGTGTTCTTTCTATTTAATACAGGGCGGCAAAAAGGGTTCAGCACGGCTTAGCCATAGCCCCTGTGAGCACACGGTGACCTGCAGGACTGATCATGGCAGCTTCGGCCACGCCAAAGGTCAAGGGCAGCTGGACACGAGGGCTCCGGCCATGCCAAAGGTCAAGGGCAGCTAGACACGAGGGCTCCGGCCATGCCAAAGGTCAAGAGCAGGGGCACACGAGGGCTCCGGCTATGTAAAAGGTCAAGGGCAGCAGAGTCGAGCCGGGAGAAGGGGCAGGCATCACCTTCCCCCGAGACCCACAGGCAGGGCAGGNGCCTCGGCCCCTCCCCGCCGCGGAGGAGGAGCCTGCGGAGGGAACGCTTCGCTGTAGGAAGAGCAGGGCCAGCCNACCGGGTAACCAAACCCTCCCCGGGGTGTCCTTAAGGGCTCGAAACGCCTTCACACACACGCGGATCAAATGCATATTGTGCTTAATACCCGGCAGCTCTGCACCTGAGCCAGAACCTGCCAAATCCATCACTCTGCCGCCTTAACTAGTGTTCTTTCTATTTAATACAGGGCGGCAAAAAGGGTTCAGCACGGCTTAGCCATAGCCCCTGTGAGCACACGGTGACCTGCAGGACTGATCATGGCAGCTTCGGCCACGCCAAAGGTCAAGGGCAGCTGGACACGAGGGCTCCGGCCATGCCAAAGGTCAAGGGCAGCTAGACACGAGGGCTCCGGCCATGCCAAAGGTCAAGAGCAGGGGCACACGAGGGCTCCGGCTATGTAAAAGGTCAAGGGCAGCAGAGTCGAGCCGGGAGAAGGGGCAGGCATCACCTTCCCCCGAGACCCACAGGCAGGGCAGGTGTCGGGCAGGGCAGGGCCGGGCTCTGTCTCGGGTCTCCCGGGGCACCAACCTGCGGTTCCACCCCTGAAACCGAGGAGCGCCTCCCAAACGACCCTCCCGGTCCAGCAGGATGGGGGGCTCTGGGCAGCGTCCGGAAAAATAAGCGAGACAAAAGGAGACAAAAGGTGGTGGAGCGCCGGTGGCCAGCACGGTGACGGANAGGGCCAGCCGGTCAGGGAGGTGATCCTGCTCCTCGATTTAGACCAGGTGAGGCTCCTCTGGGGTGCTGTGTCCAGGTCTGCGCTCCTAAAGACAAGAGAGATATGGAGCTCCTGTAGCGGGTCTAGCGGAGGCGACGGAGATGAAGGGACTGGAGCATCTCTGATGAGGAAAGGCTGTAGGAGCTGAGGCTGTTCAGCCTCGGGGATGAAGGGACTGAAGCATCTCTATGATGAGGAAAGGCTGTGGGAGCTGGGGCTGTTCAGCCTCGAGAGGACACAGCTGAGAGGGGGTCTCATTAATGTGTATAAACATCTAAAGAAGTGTGCCAGGAGGATGGATCCAGGCTCTGTTTCGTTGATACTGAGCAGCAGGACAAGAGGAATGGGCAGGAGCTGATGCCCAGGAAGTTCCACCTGAACAGTGACCAAGCAGTGAGACAGATTGTCCAGAGTGGGTGTGGAGTCTCCCTTACTGAAGATATTCCAGAACCATCTGGACACAATCCTGTGCCATGTCCACCAGGGAGGTTGGACCTGTGGCTCACTGTGGTGCCTTCCAGCCTGACCATTCTGTGATTGTGAACTGCTGCCTCTGGCAGGGCCCCAGCTCACCCCTGTCCTGCCAAAGAGGAAAGAGATGCTCCCTTGTACTTGCTGTCCCCATCTGTCACCCTGGCAGCCTCTTCCACTCCAGCTGCTCCAGAGCGGTGACCAGACCCCTCTGCGCTGCCAGCACTGCCAGAGGCATCCCCAGGCAGGCAGCCCCCAGCCTGGGCAGGTGTGCACAGGTGCTTCCCTGCATCGTTGACAGACATACATGAAGGTATTTCTGGTGCCAGATGTTCACAGATCACGCAGCAGATCATCTGAAAGCTGAGGGAAACATTCAGCAGGGCTTCATTAAAGAAGAAAGAATGCATTTACTTTAGTTGTCTCCTCGTTTTCTGATCCTGCAGTGTTTCAGAAACCATGTACCAAAGGTCAGTTTATTTATACAAATGCACACTTCCTGCTGCAGGTGTGTTTCTTCATCACAGCCACCTCACCAGTGCAAAAACTCCTGCACTATTTACTTCATCCAAGACTGAATAGCTGCTAAAGTTACCTCATTCAGGTTTAAGTTTATCTGTGTAAGTCTGTCCCTTGTAGAGCACCACGTGCTTGACAAGCAACCCCCCTAAGGCCCTCGCTGAAGTGTCTGATTTTGTTCTCTTTTCCCTCTCATCTTGCACTGCCTGTGCTGGGAATACTAATAAAAGAAACTGACTCCCAGTGTGACGTTCCTTAGGCCCCACATTTCAAACATTTAGATGTGCTCAGCTTTGCTCCATGATCCCAGGAGACCTTTCCTTCACCTTCTTCCCGTCAGTACTAAGGAACTCTTCACCCTTATTTTCACATTTGCAGAATCAGGGTCTCAGAATTGCACCTGAACCATTACAAATTCAGGTGTGTGCTGCAAAATCTGCTGCTTTAAAGCTTGTTGGTGGCAAATGTTGATTCCATCTTTTTTTGCTGAGATTTGTAAGTAGTGAATCAGAGATTAAAAAAAAAACATTTCTCTAAATGCTAGAAATGTCTTACTTAGAAAGTTAATGCACTGCTCTTGATTGTCACCAATCTTACCTTCTGAGGAGCAGATTTGCATGAATCATGTGGCTGCAGTTCTGCAACTGCACCAGAAGGAACCCAGGCACTGTCTATTCAGACTGGTGCACACACACACACAAGAAAAAAGATTTGTCTTTTTACAGCAGAAAAGGTCAGACCCATCACAGTGCATCTGTATACATGGTGATCCATGCCAAATTATCACAACAACTATTCATCATCATGAGAAATCCTCATTTAAAAAAAAACCTGCTGTTGCCTTGGCCCTTTTAAAATTCCTTGAAGAATTTAACCTTGCTCAAGTATCTTACTATTTTATTACAAGCAGCTTGCAAAAAGCACGAGCCAAACAGCCCCAGAAAACCCTGATATTTTTCATATTTAAAGTAGAAACTGCATCTCCCATTCAAATAAATGTTTCCTGTAATCCATTCCCCTGGCATCTCTGAAACCTGCTGGCTGCCACACTTGGCACAGCTGCTGTCTCTGCTATGCCAGTGTGGGTCACCAGCAGCTACAATTGCCAGAAGCCATCAGATAAGTAGGAATACAGGGAGAGGCAGCAGCAGGAGCTCGTGCTGCTGGTTGCACAACAGCCTGCTGGTGTAGAGCATCACAGAGGGGCTAGAGGTCAGGCAGAGATAAAAGGAGATCTACATGGTTAAAAAAACACAACACACATACACAAGGTTTAAAATAACATGTGTATTCTAGAGCCTCACAGAAAAACAAACAGAAATCACGCTTTGCCAGTTGCTTTCCAGAAGGAAACACAAATTAAGGGTCTGGTCCAGGAAATTGTTGTGTTGGGTAGGAAGTGTGGCAGTTGTTTGGCTTTTTAAGCCCCGGCAGTGTTCGTACCAGAGGAAATAGAAAAGGATGAGTTCTTGTCTGCAAAAGCAAACAGAAGTAAAGATGTATAAGTTGGCAGATGCTTTCATGTGCTTGTGATGGTTCTTCTGTCAGAACAGATAATCTAATTTCGCAGTTGACAGTTAAATTTTACTTTCACAAGTGGTGCTCTTCACCCCTCAAGTCCAGACAAAGCAAAACACTTTGAAGTCAGTGGATGTTAGTGTCATCTTTCCTTCACTGAATAGGTCATGCTGGCTGAGCACAGGTCTGGATGCCAACTACTGCATCCCTTAGCTGATTAGAATATTTATTTTCTTTCCAGCAAATTGCATTTAAAAATATCTTTTATGATTCATAATTGCACAGATGGAAAAGTTTAATCTGTTTGGCCACGGAGTGATCGCTTTGTCTTAGGGGAATAAAGAAATTCATTAATTATTTACATAATAACGGGTTGTTAAAGAGTATTTGACTATCTGAAAATCGATATTTACTTAGACTTAATTCCTGACAAGAAGCAGGATTCTGAGGACTGATATAATCATGGGGTTTGGTTGCCTTTATTAGTTTTACGTGCTCTCTTTTCCCAACAGAGCACTTGGAATATTGTATAAGCAGTTGACATCAGCACTGGGTGCAATCCAGATATAACCTGCCGTTGAGCTTTGGCAGCCAAAAAAAATTATCCAAAAAAGCCAAACAAAGAGAGGTTTTGAAGGCTGTGCCCGTATTTTTGGGAGTAGATGTGCAGTTGGAGAAGCTGGAAGCTATTGAGCTGAGTTAGCACATTATGTCCTGCATGTTGAGAAATTTTAGTGCTGGCTCAGTGCCACACTAACATGACCACAGAATTCCCACGCTGGTACTTTCATTGCATGTATCTTGCCAGAAATCCAGTGGGAATCACCAGCTGGTAGCTTCAGGAAAAGACACCAGCAGACAAGACCACTGGGCCAGCACGGGCTTTTCCCCAGGCAGAGCTGGGCAGTACCTGAGTACTAAAGATGACTGATGAAGAAAACACCCTATAACATGTGGAACATGGGCAGGGAGGGGCAGTAAAACTGTATAAAGATGCCTTCATAAAAACATATTGGTCAGCCTGGAGGAGACAATTAGAAATAACAGCATTTATTTGAAACCTGTGAGTTATCCATTGGACTCTGCCTGCTCTCACTCTTCCCAAGGCTTTCCAGAGGGTTGGAGAGTGGGATGGTTAAACCACCTCATGCTGTCTAAGGAAGGATGTGTTAAAAAAGTGGCCATAGCAGCAGTGGTGTTTTTTGGGGATCTGCTAAAGGGAGCCCTGGGCAGAGCTGTAGCACGTGGCCTGTTGCTCCTGGGATCAGTAGCTCCTGTAGCAGGGATGGAGGCTCCCTGGGGCAGCTCTCACACTTTCAGCCACCTACCCACAGAAAAATGAACAAGGATGTTCTGAGAATGCAGAATTTAAAACAAAAACAACCAAATAACAAAAACACAACCAAAGCCAAAACACAGCCAAGCTGTATTACTGATGGAATCTGTGAAACATCATTTAGACCATCATCCATTACAAAATGCAAATCTATTTTGAGGAACTTGCCTTGAAGAATTTAGTTCTGCTTCCTGCAGGAAATGGGATCTTTTTTTGTTGTTGTTGTTATTTTGCCCTTATTTCTGCTCTTAAATTTCCTGGAGAAATGGGTGGAAGTTCAAGATATGGCTACAGAAACAATTGGTG
Source organism: Rhabdornis inornatus (assembly GCA_013397075.1). Taxonomy (NCBI): domain Eukaryota; kingdom Metazoa; phylum Chordata; class Aves; order Passeriformes; family Rhabdornithidae; genus Rhabdornis; species Rhabdornis inornatus. Next base: position 15,077 of record VWZS01006028.1, on the reverse strand, counting down.
AGGAGTAAACACAGTGAATTAGGCAGGTAGGCTGCTGGCAGGTTTCCTTTCTCCTTGCTTGCAGACTTGATCACTGAAGGGAAGTTACATGAGAAGGGAGCACTGAGGCATATTGTAGCAGAAATCAAATACCAGAACCATGGTAAAATAGAAAGCGGACCAGAACAGAGCTTACAGTAAAGCAATTGCCTTGCAAGCCATGAATAAGAAGAGGAAATACAAAGGTATTCGAGCTGACAGGAATGAGGAGACAACAAATTAGTCCCATCTACCTCAATCATTTCATTATTGTCTATTGAATTAATTCTGAATTACCAGATTAGGACTTCAGGGGATATAGACAATAGGATTGGGCTGCTTGAGCTTTATGTCATTATAAGCTCTGCCTGAATAAAGAAGTGTAGGCTTGGGGTTTTATTTAATGAAAAAAA
>VWZS01006028.1:0-14491 GCA_013397075.1 Rhabdornis inornatus | reverse complement strand
ACCAAAAAAAAAACACTTCCAGAGAAAAATAGAGAAAATTTTAATATTGGTGCTCCTTTATTCCTACACTGACCGTAAGATTTTTTTTTTTTTTGTAATCTCATGAATGCCAACTGCTTTCTTGGTATCACTAGTAACGCTGACTGTCATCAAAGTCTTGAGAAAAGACATCAGCAACAATTTCCTAAATGGAACCAAAGCGACCTCTGTATGTCCCCACTGCACTTTAGTGGAAAGGGAGACCCCCTTAGGTAAAAGGAAAAACCTGACAATTTTCCCAGATGTCTGAAGAATGGAATGCAGTCTGTACTTCAAATTGAGCAGTGGGGTTGGAGAAATGTGAGGCAGGATATAAATACAGCAGAATACTTTCCCTTGGATAATCTGCAGGAGGGAAATGAAAGGTCATATTTAGCCAAGAGATAGAAAAAGCATTATCTGTATTTCAAGAATGGCTTTCAAACAAACTTAGGTTTTTGAATCGTCCTGCCTTCAGGATATGCAATGTTAATTGTACTTGGAGGAGGCAGTTATAAACTGAGTGGCTAGAAAAGTCATTTGCTTGTTCTTCTGACTTAGTTATGAGCACAAAAAGAAGATATCTTTACTTGGCATACACACAGAGTAAGCAGATTTCATTTTGCCAGTAAAGAGCTTAAAAAGAACTGTGTAGAGAGAAGTTCCCATTTTGCAAAGGGTTTTGACATTTCAGAATCTTGCTTAATTCTCAAGTGGATGAAAAAAAACCCAGTATATGGAAGTTAGTGACAGTAAATTCCACTTTGTCCACTGTTCTCATGATCTCAAAAAGTATTGGAAGTATGCCTGATGATATTGCAGAATATTAAAAAGACCTAAAATGTATATTCCCAAATAAGAACTCCCCTTAGGATATTATTTCAATTCCCTACTCCCACATTTTTCCTCCAAAAAGGCTGTTGAAAACACTCTGGTTTATATTTAAGTGTCAGGAGGAGCAGATCTGATTTCATTAAGTTTTTCCTGACAGCTCCTGTTGACACTCTGCTAATATCTGTTACCAGCCATACATTACACTTTTAGAAGGAGAAAGATGGAAATTACTGTCTTCTAAGAGAGGAAAAAAATATTTCCTTGTATATTTCTGTTCTTTCTTGTCAAAAGACATAATTCTTCCCAGGTCTGCCCTACCAAAAGCATTGAAGGATCACCTGCATCTCTAATTGAGCCCAGAGCAAAACTCAGACTGACTTGAGTGCCAAGGACTGGCCCTCCCAGAGTCACCAACTCTGTCAGGAAAGATTGAGTAATGTGTGAAGTGAGGAAACCAGCCTGTGAGTCAGGCAAATTACCTCCACTCGTCCTGTTAATTTTGATGGCAGAAGATGAAAAGGCAGCTCCCTAGAGTCACACTGCTGGCAGGGTGCAGAAAAGCTGGCTCACCAGAGCACTGCTTCTGGAAGAAGGATGCATGGTAGGACAGGAGAAGAGATCAGCAAGCTCCTGGAGGGCAGGAATTCCAAAGTGCACTGAGTGGGGAATTAAGCAGCATGCTGCCTTTGCCACATCAGAGGCCTTGTGTGCACCCTGCTGTATTTCTATCACCCCTTTGAAGCAAGACACTGATTGAAACATGGAGGTCAACAAACAGTCCTGTAATTTCTGCTGTTCATTGTGCAATGTGTGTTTTCAGAGCTTGGTCAGTGCTGGAAGGAAATGTTCAGGATGTTTCACCCGTCTGGCACAGCAGTATTTTCCCTGCAAAATCCCTGAACTGCAAAAGTCTCCCCCTCCTAAGAGAGAGTACAGTCCAAGGAGAAACAGGAGCATAACTGACCTTAAAAGTGTTTTTTGGCCACTTCACTCTGCAGAGGAGCTGAAAACCAAAAGAGGAGCTTAAAATCAAAGTGAGGATCTGCAAGGCAGGATAAAACGACATCCAGGGCTGTCCTCTCCTACAGGAGGCATCTATTGCATATTGATCAGCCTTTTCCTTCCCTGTGTTGTCTTTCTCTGGTTTTAAGCACCACTGGCATCAACAGCTTTGGGTTTTAGTGGAGCTCTGGCTCCCTATGGGGCTTCTGTCAAACTCAAACCAGGAGCTTCCTCAGGGCCACTCACAGCTGTGGCAGCTTCTGCTGTCCCCACCAGGTTGACTGGCAGTCGGTGCTGGCAGCTGCCACTCAGCCAGCAGCAAGGGCAGAGCAGATAATCAGCACAAATTACCCTCTCAGGACTTTGGACAAATGACATTTGTATACAAGACCAGCAGGACCTTAAGAAAAGGGAAAAGAACAGGAAAATAAGGATGATAGCAGACCTTCCAGTAGTGACATCCCTGAAGCTTAACTTTAATCTGACATTGAAATACGTCCAAATTCAACTAGAAGACAAGAAACTACAAAATAAATTCTTCTTGTCATTAATTGTACGTAAGCTGTAGCTGTCCTCACAAGTCAGTTCTTCTAGGTATAGAAAACTTTAAATGATGCCTCCCTCATTTAAGTAAAATTATCCTGTCGTAAAGACATTTATTCTATCTGCCACTTCAGGGTGCTGAGCAGTTTAACTTTTATAAAGAAAGAGTTCTTAGCTGCTTCTCAAGAAAACTGAGCGGCTTCAGACCCTTTTTCTCCTACAGAACTCTGAAACAATAAGCAAGAGCAGTTTATGATCATGATTAGTGGTCATCCAGGGGAGTGACTCTGATGTCTTGTCACTGCTTCCTGTTTGTGTCACAGCTGTTCCCTGAGCCACGTCACCTTCCAGGCCAAAAGACACGTCTGGTTATTTTTGTCATCGAGTTTAAGAGGGAGCACCTCCCTATGCATTCCAAACATTAATTCCCTTATCACTCTGAGCCTCAGTGGCACCTTAGAATGAATTTGCCACGCGCAGATCAAGTGAGCACTTTTATAATTAGAGACATTACCTTATCGCAGATAAAAGAATTTAGCCAATCTTAGGGGCAAGGGAGAAACAGAGGCATCATCAAGAATAACAGAGAAGGAACTGCACGGACTGTGCTTTAGATAATGTGCACTCATGTCAGCTCTGCAGGAGGTGAGCAGAGAGTAGTTCACTTGTTCTTCAATTGCTTATTAACAGCACATGATGCAAATTAGGCTTCCCTAGTAAAAGGCTGTGAATGTGCAGGAAAGAGAAATGGTCATACAGTTTGGAGTCAATAAATGTATAGATTCTTAATGCTCTGTCAGCTAACAAAATTTAATTTCAGTGTTCTTAACTGTTTCAAAGGCAAAGTGCTCTCAAATGAGCAACTGGACATTAACTCGGAAGCAGGAGGGGTTCCTACGAACATGGAGGTAGTTAGCAATAGTCTCTTTCTTTTTCATCTTTATCCAACTGAAGACAAAAAGAGACTTGCCACAGAAGCCACCTTATTGCTATTCATACATTATTTAAATACTGGCTATTTAGATTCCTACCTATGAAAAGGAAGAAACCCACCTGAATATGATATCTTTGTATAGCGATGACCCTGTTTTTCTTCTGGTTTGGGTGGTGAAGCTTTGATTTAGGACATAAGTTGACAACCGTCACAGTTTCCAGCCATTTGCCAATCCTGTCTTCCTCAGAAGTGTCACCTGCTCTGCCCAGTGCTTGTCTAGCTCTCTGCTTTCACCAAGCATATCCTTGCCTGGCTGCTCTTGTGAATCCTTGGCCATTAAATTACTGTGCAAAGTGATTGTGGGGTGATTTGCCTGACTCCTGTACGAGAAAAAACAAAAAGTGGACTGGTATTTCTGAACATTAGTAAACCTGCCCAAAAATAAAAGAATCTGGGTGGAGGAGTGGGTTTAAAATCTAAGATGTTGCTTTTAGGCCAGACCAGCTGAACTACTGGGAGCTCTCAGAAGGCTGAGGGGGTCTCAGGTCACATCCCAGATGTCACCACTTAAAACACACAAAAGGCACTGGCTGGGAAAGGCTGAGGGGAAGAGGCAGAGGGTTGGAGGGACCACTGGAGATCACCCAGTCCCACCCCCTGCCCCAGGCAGGGTCACCCAGAGCAGTGACACAGAACACATCCAGGTGGGTCTGGAATGTCTCCAGAGAGGGAACTCTGTGTCCTCCCTGGGCAGCTGTTCCAGAGCTCTGCCAGCCTCAATGGAAAGAAATTCTTCCCCATGTTGAGGTGGAATTTCTTGTGTTTTATTTCATGGTCATTGTTCCTCATCCTGATGCTGGGCACCACTGAACAGAGTGGCACTGTTTAAAAAGGAGCCTGTGCAGCAGTGGGGGGAAATGTTGAGAAGAGCTTTGATCAGTGAAATAGTTAACAGTTGGTGGGCAAACTCTGGATGATGTCCATGTGTTAGAAAAACCAATAAGAGTTTAGGGCTTGACATATTTTAGTGCTGTCAGACCTGGAGAAGGAAGTTAGCAGAGCCTGGGAGGGAAATTTATTGTTGAGAACTGAACAGAATTTATAAACCACATTATATAAAGTAGAGATGCCCTATCTGGGAAAAAGATAATAAAAAGACTGGGAAATGCAGACTAATTAGCATGAGAAGCGAGAAATCAATTACGAATAGAAGACCGAATACTAATTAATGAGGAGAACCATGTGAATTGTAAGCCAATGAACACGAATCTCTTTGTCTACAGGTATAAATAGGCAAGTGCTTTGATGACTGACATGCATGTTGTGGGGAGCCATCCCCATGTTCCTTCAACGCTGAATCATTAATGCCGACTTTCTAACAAACAGGTTGGAGAGTTTATTTTTATTTCCCCGTGCTCGGTGGTGGGGTGTGCGGGCGGGGGCCGGGCTCGGGCTCGGGCTCGGGCTCGGGCCCCGCCGAGGGGCGGCCCCGCCGCGCTCGCTCGGTTGCCACAGCGACGGCGACGCTGCAGCCATGTCGGATCTGGACTCCGAGGATGCCGACGAGTCCGGGGAGGCCGTGGGAGACATCGGGGTCCGCGGGGGCCCGGGGAGGAGCGGGCGGGCATTGGGGAAGGGAAAGGGAACATCCCCGGGGGTGAGGCGCTCAGTGCCATCGGGGCGGGCTGGGCAGAGCTGCCGAGGGGCAGCCCCGCGGGCACGGGGGTCTCGGGAGTGCGGCTGTGGCATTCCAGGTGCCACCTGCCCGGCTTTTAACACGGGTTTGAAACAGTGCATCCACGCTTTTCAGTTGTGCCAAGAAGCCTCGGGGTGCCAGGGTCTGACCGAAGCCCAGCTGGAGCAGTTTTCCCCAAACACCTGTTTCCCTCTGATGAGGTTGGATTCTGCCAGGCCCAGTCCTTTAACCATTGTCCCTCCGCGTTTGTCAGGAGTATGAAGGCGATCGCAATTCCGAAGGGCAGCGGCATGGATTTGGGAAGGCACGGCTGCCCAATGGTGACACGTACGAAGGGGAATACGAGTGCGGTTTGAGGAGTGGACATGTAAGACACCGACCCTGGTTGTGGTTCTGCTTCTGCAGTTGTGTTACTTGGGCTCTGTATTAAAACAGGGGTGAAACCTGACGGGTTTTTCATCTGTACCAAATGTGTTTCAGGGGACCTACAGGTTTAAAAACGGTGCTCTCTACACCGGGAACTACCTTCAAAACGAAAAGCACGGCAAAGGTGTATTTTTTTATCCAGATGGATCAAAATACGCAGGTAAAGCAATGAACATAGTTCAAGGATTTCTGTAGCCAAAAGGACACATTTCCCCCCTCACTCCTCCCCCCCCCCACAAATGAAAAGAGAGTGTGATTTGGAGAATGTCTTATTTTAAGAAGATACAAGAAGATATATTTTCCAAGATATATTGCTACAATATATTTTCCTCTTATTCCTTTTTTAGTAATAGTTCTGAGAAGCTTGGGGTTTATTTATGGGGATTTATGTTAGGACACTTATTAGGCCTATCATTAAAAAAAATAGGCTGCTTATTAGAGCCCTTATTTAGGAATTGGGACACCTGAAGTTTGAAGAAGTTGAAATTCAGAGTTTCCCTGCCTGCCGGAGAGTACCTGAAACAATCAGAATCTGAAACAATCAGAATCTATCAGTTAAGTTTCAAAGGACAATATTTCCCCCTCATTTCTAAGCTAGGAAAGAAAAGACATTCACATTGTGAGGGCTAAAAGCTGAGAGCAGAAAGAGCAGCCCAATCTTGCCTTGCAGGAATATATGCACTGAGATTTTATTTATTTTTAAATTTCTTTTAAGTTTGATTAGAAGAATAATTAAGATACAAACCATCTAGCATCCTTCTGAATAAATGTGCACCAATATTGACAGGACAACTTCAGCAAATGAGTCAATTAAAGTAGCTTCTCTTTAAATTTGTGTGGAAATGTCACATTATCTAATGCAACTGTAATACATTACCCAATATAAAGATTGGGCTGGGTTGTTATGTGTTCATAATGATAATAGAGAGTGATAATGGAGACAGAATAATTACGGAAAGATGGAAAGGGAGGTCAGGCAGCAGCATAAATACTTGTGGAGAGGAACAGACTGATGAAAAAAGAGCAAGGGACTCTATTTTAGAGTAAGGAGTGGTGTAAGGAATAGTGAGGAATCCCAGCGGTGCTGTAGCTGTCTTTTCCTTCTCTAATACTTGTATGATAATGTTACAAACTGGCCACTGTATCACACAACAAAATAAACCAGATCTCACACTGCTGTTATCCTTTTGTCGTTGAAGGAGACTGGGTGCATGACCAGAAACAGGGCTATGGAGAATATCTGTATGCAAATGGAGACACCTATACTGGAGAATGGGCTAACAACAAGAGGTTTGTTTTGTTCTTACAGGGATGTTTCAAGTCACCCAATGGCATTAAAAGGCAAACATTATTTTCAGAGCATGTCTGACTGCAGCAGATTAAATCCAGGGGTGACCTTGGCAATTTATTCCAGTTTGAGTGGTTTCAGATGCTTAATTAATACAGTTTTAATACCTTAATTATAACTGCAGCCTAAATTCTTAATATTCATTGGTATAAAACAAAATTACTATCTTTTCCCTAGGCATGGGCAAGGCACGTATGTCTATAAAGACACAGGATCTAAGTATGTTGGTTGTTGGGTAAATGGAATCCAGGATGGACCAGGTGAACTTATCCACCTAAACCACAGATTTAAGGGCAGGTTTCTCAATGGAAAGGTAAGTGTGCAGGACTGCTTTCTATTCATCTGAACAGTTAGCATGGAATTGCCTTAATATGACCTATTTCCACTTAAAATAAGAAGCTAGGCTTCTGATCTTTTGTAGTATTTCCTGTACCAGAAGTGTAACACATGAAACTGAATTCTTCTGTGGGACATTATGCCACGTTTCTTAGCAACGTTGCTTTCAAACTGCAGTGTTACTATTGTATGGAATTTGTAGTAAAGGATATTTTACATTTCTGTGCTTAGAATGGATAAACTGTTTAGTTCTCTTGATGTTTTTGTGTTTTTTATGCAGCCTTTAGGTCATGGCAAATTCATCTTTGATATTGGATGTGAGCAGCATGGTGAATACATACAACCAGTGCAGGTAAAAGAAATAGTGCAAATTGTAGTGAGTATCAAAGGACTCAGTAAATCAAATCTATTGTTGAGGAATATATAAAATGCCTTATACACTGTGAAGTTAAAGTAGATCTTATGAGTCAAAAAGGGTGGAAACTCATGCATTCTTAGAATTAAATGAGGTTTCATTTTGCTTTTTTTTAAATGTTCTCTACTGTGTAAGCTTTGAAAAGTACAAGGTGTGATTTTACACTGCTTGCAGACATGAATCTTTTCTGCTTAAAAAGAATCAGGACCTTCCCAAAACATTTGAAGCTTCAAATCACAGAGGAATATATATATATATTTGTATGCATATTTAGCCTCTACTGCATTTTCTTCTGAACACCAGAAAACAATGAGCAATATTTTTTGTATTTCTGAACTGCTTGCTGCTATGCATACAAATGGTAATTTCCAGCAGAGTCATGTTTGGGAAATATGTCCTATTGTTGTTCTGGTCAGGTTATGAGCTTAATATCTACGACTTCTAATAATTGTAGGGAGTGGTTGGGATCAAAGTCTGTTTTCTCTTCATGTTCCCTGCATGAACGTTTTGAAACATTTCTGATTGATACCATGCAAAAATAGCTACAGAAGTAAGAAATATATTTTAATACTGCTATTTGATTTCAAGAAAAATTGCCACATTTTAGCTTAGCGTTTGCTACCTCTGTTGTCTGGCACATTAGTTCCTGTTACATACTCTTTGAAAACTCTGTGATGTAGCAATCATTTCTGAAGAATAAAATAATAATCATCAAAATCCTATCAATTGTGATAGAGATTTGCAAAGCTTGGAGACGGTTTTGCTTTTTTCTGGCTAAAAGCAAGAGATCCTCAAATTAATATCAGATTCATAGGAGTATCCAGAGTAATGTGTGTTTCCTTAATTCTGTTGGGAATTCTTGGATGAGTTTTTAAAGCCAGGGACAGTGCTGTCACTGAAGTAAGATTACATTTTGCCCTTTTGCTTTAGTTGAAGTAATAAATCTCATTAAAAAAGAGAAGAAATTAGCTAATAACACAGACAATGATTCAATTATTGACTCATATTTGTAGAAAAAACATGATTTTTTTTAAATTTAAAAAATATTTTCACATTTCAAAACCACAAGCTCTGTGCACAACCTTACTGCTTCCTAGAGCCTTTCAAATGTCCTCCCTAGGCAAAGATTGAGGCAGAAACAGCTGTTTTTTCTGTCTGTTTCTGTGTGAGACAGACAGTGCAGCATCCACCAGACAGAGCATCAGGTATCAATCATCAGTAATAGCCAACTGACTCGATCAGGGTTCAAAGTGTAGTTCTTGTCCAAGATTTGCAGCTGCTGAAGTTCCTCTACCTCTAAATCCCAGATAAGGAGGTTTTGTAGACTAACCCATCATCCTAATTACTGTCTGTAGGAAGAGATACTGGATTTCATTAATTCTCTTCTAGGAAAAAGAGGAGGAGGAAGAGGAGGAGGAGCCACCATTACCTCTTGAACCAATATGGAAAGTATCAGAAATTACCAAAATAACACCCTGGTCTCCCCATGAAGAGGAACTCCTAGGCCCCAGAGACGCAGCAGAGGCAGCAGGTGGAGTAGCTGAAGAGAAAATTCCATCAGTTATGGGTTTGTTCTGGAAACATCTGGAAACTCCATGCTTTGACCATGGTGACCCTTGTTTTATGGGTTTAATACCAAGAGATGTGAGAGGGGTTTTGTTTTGTTTTGTTTTTCCATGATTTTCCATGTATTGAATGTTTGGAACTTCCAAGTCCATTCATAAACTGCACAATATGTATGTATCTGTTTTATTTCACATAGCATGAGATACAACTGTCTTGAGAAGCCTGTGAGTTATTTTACTCTGCTTATTATGCAGACTTGATGATAAATGGAAGATTTTGTGGGATTTCTCATGTGAGCAACAACTGCAGCCTTCAGTAGGAGTTAGGAGCTATTACATGAAAACAAAGGCTAAGTGCAAATTTGTAAAACTTGTTTTCTTAGGTATTTCTAATTTCTTATATTTCAGTCACTGAGGAGGGTGGGGGTCACCTAGCAAGCGCTACAGGAGGGGAAGGTGAGGAAAGAAGAGAGGAAGAAGTAAATCAAAGTCAGGAGGATGAAGGTGAGAAACGGGGCATGTGTGCTCATTCTTTAATTAGCAGTCAGGGTTTGAAATTGTGGATGTCAATCAGCTAAAGCCATGCTGCTGCTGGGAGACCATGGGAATCTCTACCTTTCATAAGGAAAGTCCTCTGGAGAGGTAAACTATGAGAAGTTAAATTCATGTACTGCAACAGAACAAATTAAAAGTGACACTTCTGTGCATGTACACTTGACAGTACTTGGCAGAGCTGAATTTGTAAGAGATTGCATTTCCGAGCTGTTGGGTTTTTTTTAAACAAAAATAAGAGAAAATATGCCAGGTCCTGAGAAGTTTAGGGAGTTCTGAGCTCTGCACTTTCGTGAATGCAACTGTGTATTCTTAATTCTCTCAATTGTAGTTCAAAAGCAGGCGAAACAAATTTTCGGTGTTGTTATGCATTCTGGTTTGAATTCTCTGGTTGGTCTGTTTCTCCTGCAAACCAAGGAGATTTGAAATTCAAGTCCTCAGGTTTTCCTCCAGGCAGTTTAGAAGCCTGTTTTAAATACACAATTACAAGAAGCAAAATGGATACTCATTTAGCTTATAAGCCTTCAACCAATTGTGTTCTTTGTATTTATTCTTGGAATTTACAAGCTTGCCTATCTGATATGAAAATACCAGATATATTTACCAATTTGTAAACAGTCCATTTTAAAATAAATCCAAGCCAACCACTGTCTTTAGGGATTGGAAAATCTCTTAAGCTATATGAAAATGCCTGGAGGTATACACTAAACATTTAGATCAGCTCTTGTAGTTTTCAGTTTATTTCCTTTTAATTTTCACCTCTGAAGGTACTCTCCAGCTTCATGGCAGCTGAAGCAGCTGGCTGACCTGGTGTGTAGGACTGACATCTTACAGGATCCCTAGGCTTGGCTCAAATCCAGCAGAAATCTCAGCATATTATAGCTCTGCTTTGGATTTGGCAAAAGTGCATTAAGCCTGGTCTGTCTCAAAGACCCCTGGACTCAAATCACCATTTGGACTGAACTAGATTCTAATAAATTTTCTGGCCCACCACAACAAAGCAGTTCTGGTTTTCCCAGTGGCTTTTCTAGGGTGTTTCTGGGAACAAATGAGGTCAGGTATCTGTCAGATATGGCACAGAGGCAGATGCCAATACCTGAAAACACAGCAAAGTGATAGATGTTCTCAAAGTTCCCTCCAGCTCTTTATTTCCAGAATCAAGGAGTCGGATGATTTTAAACATTTTTCAGCATAGGTTTCTATCCATAATTAATGAGGCAATATATTGCTCACCTTTTCTTTGTGTTTAGCAAGATTAAGTTACAGGAAGAGGGCATGATTTGAAGAAAATATGCATCCTGTGAAGAGCAGATATAACAAAATTTGTTTTCTTTGCAGCCTGGTATTCCCTGCCCCTTTACCATCATTTTTTTTCCACACAGAAATTCTCTCTTTCTTATTCTGCATTCCTTATGATATCATCTAACCAGGAGACATTCTTTGGCTGTTCAGAGTTACATATGGGCTATCTGCCAGCTGACAAACGATGTAAACAACTTCATTTGAAGTACTGGCATTGAAAGGCAGCCAGTGAGGCGGACTGAAGTGGACAGCAGAGTTCTAGAGTTATATTTTAGATTACTGGGATTACTCTCCAGTGTTTTATAATAAAATGCATCTCTCTGCCCTGTCTTTCCTTCTACTCCACAGAAACTACTGATTTAGGAGGATGAACCAGAGGAAACAGAGGAATTGGGTGCAACTGAAGGAAAAGACCCAAAAAAATGAAATTTCAAAGTAGATTATTTAGTGTGGTAAGCCTGCAATATTTTTATTTGTAAAAGGGTGTGTTAAGATACTTTGAATAAACATTTCTGTCAGTGTTGTCTGGAATGTGTATCTTTGGACCTTTTATAGTCTCAGAGCAGCTTCCTTTATTCCATGTAGCCAGTAATGAGGTGTCAAATTCAGTGTGGAATTATTCTGGATTCAGGAAGCTATGGAGCTGTGTTCTCACAACTTAATCTTCTACTACTCGTAGTTGCTGTCTTTTTTGAACCCTGCCTGTGGGCACAGAGACCTGGGGGTCTTGCTGGTGAAGACAGAGGCAGCACTGAACTTCCCAGTTCTCTCCATTTTCCCTGTCATTCGGGCACCATTCTAGGCCTACATTTTCCTTGTTTATTTTGCTGTTGTCCTTGTATCTGTAGAAGCTCTTCTTGTTGCCCCAAATCTTCCCTTGCCAGTTTGAACTCCAACTGAATTTTTTATCCTAACACACTCGTGCAGTGTTTTTAAATTCTTCCTTTTTAGGCTGGTTTTCCTTTTGGTTTCTGTATACTACTGATTTGGTTTGGTTTGGTTTTGGTGTGCTGCAGCTCAGTCCCAAGATCCTTCTTTACCATGTAACTTCCTTAAGCTGTTTCAAGGACACTCAACCACTTGGCTTGAGGAGGTGGCTCTGTAACAAATTCCTGGCCACATCATCATAATGAGCATCAGTGATAAGCTCTTAGCAAAAATGGTGTCCATATACAGAACAGTTTCATGCATTCAAGCAGCTTCTTCTCATGGAGGAAAACTCTCCTCCAAATTTTACCTTTCTGTCTGTATTAATGAACCCTTCATTCATTGGAGAGCTCTGGTTATGTGAGCTGTCTTGGCATGTTTCAGTTTTCCCGAGGATGTCACCATTCTGTATCTGAAGCAATTCCTAGTTCCTCCTTTTCCCAGTGTTATACACATACTCTTAAGGCAGGCTCCCTTTTGAGTTGTTTTGTCTTCATGATGGGTATCTTGCTACCATCACCCTGCTCCATTTATGTAGCAACCCTGAACTGAATTCCTTAATGTAAGTAGTTCTTGCCATCCTCCAAGATCCCAAGTTTCTTCCCATCAGATTCTCAAACCTGTTGGAAAACACACTCTTTGTTGCTCAAAGAGGGAGCCACGGTGATTAAAGCCGAAGCAGGAGCAATGTGCTCCTCTTGAGGTACAAGAGGTGGCAAAGGCAGCAACTTCACCTGCCCTGCTGCAGCTGTGCTGAGGGTGAGCTGGATCCGCTGTCTGTGTCATTGGGGAAGCCATGCAAGAGTTCCAAGGCCTCTCTCAGGAGGAAGCAGCTCCTGGATGTCTCTGTGCTAGAGCGCAACAGAGCTGGAGTAGGACAAAGTGAACCCCAATTCCCAGCCACCCAGCCCTTTAACCAGCTGGCTGAAACCAGGCCCTCAATGGGCACTTGGTGAGGGCAGTGGGTGGCTCAGTTCTGTCCCTGTCAGAGACTGGGGAGGAGGAGGCCTTTGTCAATGAGGAGGAAAAGTGGGAATCTGACCTGGATCATGAACTTTCCCAGTGAGGAGATGTTAGGAGCTACCAAGAGGTCTCCGACTGGGAAGAGTCTCTTGAGCAAGAGCTCTCCCAAGGAGGTGTCAGTAACTGTGGAGAATTCTCCANGTTGTCCTCAGATGGTCTCCTTTGCACCTTCATTCAGGCAGAGGCATCTCTCCCTCATGGGCTCTTACACCTGTGCAGGTCCCTTCCAGCTGCAAGCATTCTGAGATTCTCTCAGCTCCTTGCTTCCCTTTTCTTCTTGCCTCTGCTTCGAGCTGGGAATGTACTTGAGAATGTCCAGCAAAGAAGCCTTTCCTGTCTGCTCTGGGAGCCCACATGGCTTTGGGACCTTGTCACCTGCCCCTGCATGGCTCCCTCGAGGGGCACGGCAGAACCAGCACCCCTGAGAGCCTTGGGAATTCCCATCTGTGGTCCACAGCACACACTGCAATGGTCTGGAATTCCAGTTTCCAGCAAGGAAAAGATTCTGCCCTTTAAGGCAGAGCTCTGAAACAGCTGAAAGCCAAGTAGAGCAAGATCTTACAATGACATTTCACTGCCAGCCTCCATAACTCAATCAAGTTTGTTTTAGCATGTGGATTGGGAAAAAAAAATGGGAGGGTCTTTGACTGGGAGGTGCCACGGATAAAGACAGACACTATGAAAAAAAACCAGAGCAGGCAAAGAAAGGAAGAAGAGAAAAGACAGAAATAGCACTAAGCTGAAAAGGTGTCACTCTGAAATCCAAAGTGGAACTTCCTGAAAAGGAATGGGACAAAAATAAAGAAATCTGAAACTTTTGTTTACTGTGCAATTTCCTCTCTTTATCACAAACCTCCTCCATGATGATAACAATCATGCAGCACAGTTTTCAGGAAGTCCTTAGTTCTGAATTGATGTTGCAGACTGCGGACACAATGAAATATAGAATGGGCTTTCTCCTCCTTCTAGTTACTTTGACATCCTCAGGAGAGGAGGCAGCAAGGAAAAAAGGGCACCTTGCATTCACCCTTCAATAGGATACGGGGCAGGGGGAAGGAAGGTGTCATGATCTCTGTAGCTGTTCCCACTGGGATGTGAAGGCTGATCCCAGACCCCCAAAGGTCACATTAAGGGGTGCCTTCATGCAATTGCTGGGTATTGAGGGGCAGTGTGACAATTTTATTCACTGGGCTTTGTAATTCTGCCACAAGCCAGGTGAGTAGGCATCAGCCTCCTGGACACAAAGATTCTGTGATCTTTCTTTTTTGGAACAGAAAGCCAGGCCCGTTAGTAGCCAAGACCCACTGCCCACAGGTGACATTAGCAGGGTTCTTTTTTGCATGAAATGGCATATGGGGCTGTTCACGTAACTCTTCAAAGTAGTTGCTTTGTGTGCAAACAGCATCACTCAGTAACACTGAGAGAAGGGGAAAACTTTTGTTGTATGAAAACCAACAAAACCTCTGAATTTGACACTGGTGTCTTTGGCAGGCTGCTGAACACCTCTCCTGCCCCAGTCTCCCTAAGGAAAGTTCCCCACACCAGGCCCTGGGCACATCAGGGGCCACAA
>VWZS01006027.1:576524-605236 GCA_013397075.1 Rhabdornis inornatus | reverse complement strand
ACATTCTCCTGCCTCAGTCTTATTTGTGCCCTTCTACCGTGTGTTTAAAATTTTTTTGATCCTTGCACTCAGTTTAGCAGGACTAGCACTTGCTTCATTGTTTTATAAGCTTTATTTTTTTTATTTGTCTCAGTCATCTTTGCATGAAAGTCCTCTTTTTCCATTTTTGTATTTTTGTTATGCTTTCTCTGTTTGTGTGTTTTTCCATGTAACACCAGAAACACAGGCTTTTCCTGCTCTTTGCTTCCCAGCTTTGCTATTTGAGTGACAGAAATTTCTCAGGAGATGCTGTGCACTGTGAAATCCCAGTAGAGCTGAGCCTCATCAGTGAGTGAGCTGTGAGGCACACAACTTCCGTGTAGACACAGAGTGCCCCACTAGGAACTGCTCATGTTTTACTGCTCTGCCACATCAGGTTTCCTTCTTCAAGCGACTTCATTCCTTCTTCATTCATTTCCTTCTCCATTGATTTCCTTCTTCAGTGCTGACTTCATTCAAATGAGTGCCATTCTAAAAATTCTCTCTCCTAGATAACAGTGACAGGGACAGGATTTCACAGTCTGTTTCTGTGCTGCCTTTGGTGCTGACTTGTATGAGTCCAGCTGCTTCCCTTAAGACTGGTTGTCTGATCTGAATGGTGATCCTTAACTGAAAAGTCTGGACACTTCAAGCAGGGCTTCTAGAAAACAAACAGCTTCAGTTCAGACGTGCAGACAGAATAAAATTAGGTAGAAACAGAAATTATGTGCTACATCCCAGTGCCCCTTATCTCCTTGCATCAATTACAGGTGAGCTGATTGTGCAGCAGCAGCTGATGTACCCTCAGGAAAATGGTTATCAGTGCAGCTTTCCTTTATATTTGTAATAGAATATCTTGGTCTGTGTCTGTGGCAGAGGTGAGGATGCACGAGTCAGGGAGCAGCAAACATGGGAATCACTGGAGAAAGTCCAGGACAGGCTGTCCTGCTCATGAGTCTGGGTTCTGCTGCTCAGGCACTGAGTTTAGATAAAATTGGTCCACCTGTCCTGCATCTTAGAGCATTTACCCATGAAAAGGAGAATAATCTCTGCAATATATGAAGGCTTTGAAGTATTTTCTGAGCAGAGAGGCAGACCATTTAATGGCTGTTCTTCTCATAGAGCTCTGAGACTTAAATATGCAGCAGTGAGTCAGAATAATCAATTTGTGGCTTCTGTGAGGGGCATATTTCATCCTCCCTTATTGAAAAGGTCAAGGACGCAGAGGCAACTCTCTGCTTCCAAGTAAATACTCCTTTTATGTTCCTTTAGTGCAAATACCAGGCAGTAAACTGGGAAGCATAAAAGGAAGTCATGCTGCAGGCTTTTACCTGAAGTAGGTGTTTTGTCATGGATTAATGGCAAATCATAATACATTATTTATCAGATAATAAGTGTGATAATTGTTCCTATTTATCATAAGCCTACCTCAGCTCATTCTCCTTTCATTCCTTCAGTCAAGCTGCCTCCAGAGATTTGCAAGACAAAAAACAGTCCAAAGGTCATTCCAACAATTTTTACTCATAATGACATTCTGATTACCTCCTAATTGAGAAGTGTAAACTGCAGACACTTTAGGTAATGCAACTGACCCACATTCTGATAGCATAATGCTGAGAATCCTTGTCTGTCTCACAGCCACCCAGAGAACAGCATCCCCTTTCTCTAATAACCACATCTCCAGAATCAATTAAGAAGAAAGTTTTATCATCATTACACCTTCCCTATAGCAAGGGCATGATGTTGATATGTAGGTATGATATTTTGGAAGCAATGCAACTGTGCATTGGGCTCAATTCCAGGACTGCATTGTAGCATAGCATTTTGGCTTTCAGTCAAAAATCTGTGTCTTCTTGTTGAGATGGTGCGGAGATAATCATTCCCTTTTTTCTACCTCTCTATTTGTATTTCTTTAGGCATTGCAAAAAATGGAGTTCACATGCAGAAGTACTCGTTGCTGCAGGATTAGAAAAAGAAGGGGATATATGTAAAATAGTTTAAAAAAAATAGAAATAGAAAGGTCTAGGCCATAACCCTGCAGGAAACCCCAGGCCTCTGGACAGAGCTCCTTAAATTGTTAATGCTTTATTGCCTTGGACAGCAGGGTGTTAATGCCTCCCGCAGCTGAAGGCTGTCTGCTTGCTGGGAGAAACAGCAGGAGCTTTTTTCAGTGCCTCATCCTCTGCAACAAAAGAGATAGCAGACTGAAGGACCACATCCAGTGACTTAAATTTGCTCATGTCTAGTCAGTCCATTGCCTGCGTGAGCTTGGGTGACCCCTGAGTCCCTTGCACTGAAGGCATTTTGAAGGGGTTTGAGTTGGAAAGTATGGAGTTTGCTTTCCTGTTTGCTGCTAGGTTTATTGGCAGGAGCTGGTGGTATGACTGGTCATGCTCCACCAGGGGGTTGTACTTCAGGAGATCTTGTAAGCTTCCTTCACTAGCCTGTGTTCTCCTTGGGAGATATTTCTTTAGTGGTATTGGCTGGTGTAATCAAAATTTGCCAGTAACTAGAAAGCTGCAGCCTTTAAAAAAAGAATGTAACTTGCTAGAGGATCATGTAGAATGTGGAAAATGCACATAAGAGTTCGTTAAGTTATAAAAGTTGCCTATTATTGCCTGCTGAGCAGCAAGTATCCTTTGAGATTTCAGAAAAAAATGGATTATTGCTGTGGACAATGGAAAAATGGATAATGCCTTATATTGCTGAACTGATTCAAGTTCAAGGGAATGCCCTCTATTTTGTGTCTCTTGAAAAGCTAATGATATCCCTCTGTGAAAACTGTGTGAACTGAGCAAGAGCAATATATTAACACAAGCTGGAAATATAAGGAGCCCTCCCAAATGTTGATGTGTTGCTAATGTATTTATTGCCCTGCCTCACACATGGTATCCAGTCTCTTGTGTCACAGAGAGAAGACAAGTGTTACAGTCTATATTTTAGAAATTTGTAACCATTTGTGTTTTTCTAACATGCTGTTCTGGGTCTTCAGTGTGTTCTCTGAAGTGATATCACACTTGACATTGCTGGAGGTGTATCAGATAAATTGCTACAAACAGGAACTTTTAAATATGTGTTTTATTGTGCAGTGAGTCAGAAGAAAATGTAAATACATCTTGCAAAGAGGGCCTTCTGAGAAATTGTCTTCTGCTGTATGGTCTTTTGGGAAATTTGGACTATAGGTGTTAGACACAGCTTGATTGAGAGGGTGCTACCAAGCAAGAGGGAGAAGATGTCCTGATTTGTCAGTAGACATTGCCAAACAAAGAAAAGTTGAAACAAACTTCCTATCAGCATTATTCTGCCAGCCATGGTAAGGAAGGTTTTCTTTCTTTTGAACATTGTATGAATTCAGGCCAAATTATGAAGATGACAAGCAGTCCCCAGCTATACATGGGAAAAACTAGCTCATGCTGACTTGCACACAAGTGGATTTATGCTTATCACAGAATGACATGCCATTAACCATGCTGTCTTTTGCAAAGTATTTCTGGCCAAAATCTTGTGTAGTGAGAGATTCAGTAGGTTTAGGTAGGGTGGAAACTAAACTGATTCTCTGTGGATGAGCTCGCTAATGGCTAGTAGTGCAGCAAAGGGATGAAATTGCTTTCAAGTGCCAGATAGCTTTACATTTTTTTTATAGTGGTTATAGGTTTTTCTGGTTTTGACATTGTTTAATATGAGATGCTTTCATGCTGTCTCAGGAAGTGGGTGTGTATAGTAGAAAAGCATCAAGATTGCTGAGAGTAAGTTACACCGAGGATTGTGGTGTCTTTTAACACAAACCTCCAACAATTTCTAGCATAAAGGGAAAAGAATCAGTGCAAAGTTTACCTTCCTCTTGTGACCACAAAAGTGATCTGCAGTGATAAAATACAAGAAACATTAAATATGTGTTTCTACATAAAAACACACACCAGAAGACAAGAGAGTCCTGGGGATGTATGTGTTAAGTAACTAAATTCAGACATGCTTGGCTTATGGTATCAAAGTTCCATTATTGCTTTCATAGCTCATTATGCTGTTTCTCTGCTTTTCTGTGCCCTCAGTGTCAGGAATATCTAGTCAGAACTCAATTCTGTATCTTCCACAGTGATAAATGTTTCTACTACACCCAAATCAGGATGAAGGCTGGGAATAAAACCTGCCTGTACTGAACTGATGGAAGGTATATAAGGGCAGTATAATGCATTTGCTTAGCTGGTGTTGGTTTGAGTCTTGTTTCTACAAGTATGAGGATTGAACTGACAGCACACAGCCTTTTGTAGTGAGGCAGATTTGTCTACATGCTTCCACATAGGCTAAGTCTCTTCTGTGCTGGGATCTTTTCCCCCTCATCCTTGCATACATATACTGTCTTAGGTTTTGACACTAAGAGCAGCACAAGTTAATCAAATTCTGAAAAGTTTTCCCATCCGTATGATATTTCACTTCAGAGAAAGGTTTGGAGACTTGTATGGCAATGCACACACTTTCAGGGAAAGAGCAGGGAAAATCAGGACAGACTGGTAAGTGACCCAGCTAACCTCTCTCCCTTTACACAACACTGACTTTTTTCTTCAATAAAGTCTCAGAGCAATCTCAATTTTTCATCACAGAAATTTCCAGTGCACTCCCAGGGGGTTTACATAAATCTCACTCTTCTCTCTCTTTTTTTTTTTCTCCTTTCACAATCCCCTTACCCGAGTCCCTGTGTTGCCATTTCTTTAAATCTTTTATCCTTAGGTTAGTACTGATGGCAATATGGATTACCCATCACCACCTCCAAATATTGCACAAAGTCTTCTCCTCTTCTCACCCTGCCATGCTTCCAGCCACAGAAGTGATGAAAGAAATTTGAAAGGAGCAAATCCTGAACAAGCTCAGTGCATTTCCCTTTTTACAGCTTATTGCTTTCTGGATGTTTCTTTTGACTGGTCTTCAGTGATTGTGGAACTAACTCTGAAGTGATTCCTGAAATATCTGTTTCTCTGCTAGAAGTTAACAGCAGCACATAGAGTATGAGAAAAGAAGGGCACTTCGGGCATCAAGTTAAACAAGAGCTTTGTTCTGACTCTGGGGTGGGGTTTTTTTTTACCTTTTTTTATGTAAGGGATTTTCCTCAGCAGGAGCACACTAGTTAGACCTCTGCGTGCATAAGTGGCAGTCAGACACATGCAGTCTTTGACAGAAGAGCTCCATGGAATCAGGGAGGGGATAAAAACATGGCAAACCCCCTCAAAATCCCCAACAACAACAACAAACTAGTTTAGAATCTCCTTTTAGTCTCCAAATCTCACCTTGCTGAGCAGTTTTTTGAGGAGCACTAAACTTTGAATGCCCAATGAGTTCACAAACAAGGGTAGATAATTGCCTGGCTAATGAAACAGGTTCTCAAGCCTAATGTACAATCTCCAAAAAGTAAAAGAGATGTAAGGAGCTCTGCACAGCCCAGGTTGTAGTTCCCAGGAGTTCAGCTTCTGGTGTGGAAGTGCTGGTGGCTCTTGCTGCTGTATGGCCTTGCATGAGGGATGGTGGGATGGCTGATGCTGTAGGATGCTGCAGTGATGTATTCCTCCATGTATTCCTCTCAGGAGGTGCTACCAGCCTGGGTTTTCATTTAAACACTTCCCCTCTGGTGGAGTTGCATTCAGTTTTTATGGGGTGGGAGTTGGAAATGAGTAAAAATAACTTTTGTCCTTACCCTTCTCTGCACTGGCAGGACTCTTCCTAGAGCTTTGGTTTTTCTTCTTTCCTTTGCTGGGATTAATTTAATTTTTAAAGGTTGTACTCTTAGAAGTGAAGCATCTTTGTAATTTAGCAGCAAGCTGGGAATCTTTCTCCATTCTTTAACTAATCTGGTCCATTGATCAGAATAAGTTTTGAGAAGCTCTGGAAGCTTTTGGGTCAGACTCTTGGAGTTTAAGATGTCAGCATGAGTTGATTAGCTCAAATAGAAGAGTCCTATCAGGACTGATGAATTCTTATCTCCAATACTGACACTGACAGTTAAATTCTTGTTTTCCATCAGCTCTACACTTTACAGAAAACTTGCAAATGAAGAAGTTTATTTGTCACTAGTGGATAGAAAGGTGATGGAAGGAGGTGTGGATTAGTCAGAATTCAGTGACTATTTTCAGGAAAAGATATGAAGTAAAGAACTAGCTCTGAGGTATGAAGTAAGAAATCTGATTTCTTTTCTAAATGCTAATGAAACAGCCATTCATCCCTATGTTCTATATTTACACCAAACATTAATTTGTCTCTGGGAATTACATGAAGGCTTCAGTTAGCCCCAAGTTTAGGAGAAATCACTCTCAGTGGGCTGTCAGAATAGAAAAACTTCCCTGAGAGCCAAAAAGAACTCCCCTTTTTAGAAATTGTAAGGTTTTGCATTTCTTAGGAAACCCAGGTTTCCTAAAAAACTACATAGGTTTGTTGTTGGGAATTTTATATGGGTTTCTCCAGTCTGCTTGTCAAAGTAGTCCTTCAGACCACATAAAAAAAAAAAACTCCATCAGTGTTGTGCTGCGTGTGAAACACTGCCTTACCCTGCCACTATTTTATTGTAAAAGAACTTTGTAACTGCTTTGATAACAAAATTGTTCTGGCTTTGCTTCAAACCTGAAATTTGGATAAAATATTTGGAAAGCTATGGTAAATCACTGGTAAATACTATTTATGTGTGTCATGAACTCTTCCATGCTGGAGTCCTCTAGGGAGAGTTTTGGGACACAGCTGGGGGGGAGTAGTACAGGGAGAGAGGAGCCCTGCATTGGATGGATCGTGGGAAGGGGCTGGGCTGGCTTATGGGCAAGGTGAAGTCTTGGGTGTGTTCCTCTGATTCTCTGTGCCATCAGTCCGAGTCAGGTGTAATTTCCTGATGTAATTGCAGCTCTCTACCTCTGTCAGCATCTGCTGATATGTCTTTGTTCAGGAATTAGGCAGGAGAGATTGAGATGTCTGTACATTTAGCCCTGTGGGAGGACCTCCAAAGAACCTTTACTCATTTTCAAGGTGCTGAGTGTTAGGATTGGATGTGATTTTTGAAGTCATTAGCACCTAACATTTATTTATTGTTCTGGCATTTCAAAAACCCTATATTAAAAATTTATTTTTTCCCTTTTCCTGCATTTTCACTGTTTTACTGGTCAGGCAAGTCCAGCAACTGCTTGCAGTATATTGCCTTTAGAAGTCAAAGATTTAGTTGTTTTAAATGTAACTCTTTTTTATAGTGTTCTTTTTCTCCAGGTAATGCAGATATTGATTGGTTGGCTTTTTTAGGCTGAAAGAACAGAATTAACTTGGTTCTTTAATTCTACTGCATCCAGTAACTTTTCAGCAGTCAAAGCCATTTCTCCTGTGCTTTCCAACTAGAAAAAAAGAGCTAGCATTTATTTCTGTTTACAGTCTTGCTATTTACTACTTTCACTTACAGTCTGAGCACCAAGATTACCTCTGCCATGAAGAGGGCTTACTCAGTATCCCCTCTGGAGCAATGTCTGCCAGATATTAATCCAGTGGTGAACATCCTCTGTACTACGTTCTCAGCAGCACCCATCTGGTGCATTGCTGCCTATTCCCTTGTTCCTCACTTTAAATAAGAGATGATTTTCTGTCTGTGCAGAAAATTGAGTGTCTGCTGTGGGCATAGGAGAGAATAATGCAGTTTGTAGGATCAGTCTGTCCCAGGTTTGAACAGCTTGGGAGCTGCCTACTAGAAACACAAATCTTCCTTACAGTGTTGCAATATTTCTCTAAGCACTGAACTTGTAAGACCACAAAGATGACAAAATCTTGCATAAAAAGTATATATAAACCAGAATATATTGCTGTATTAAACTGACATAATAATTAAAATAAATGAAATTAAAGCTGCAAATGTACAGATAATTTTGCCACTGGATCTTTTGCACTGCCTCTGCAAAACTTTTTTGTCAACGGTACTTTCTGCACTGTGCTTCTTTCTATGCCTGAAGTGCTGTCCTACATGAACAGGAGAAGCAGAGCTGTTACTTTCAGTGTATTCTGTTTTAAGGCAGAATTTTCAAGAGTTTTAATAATTTTTTTTAATGAAGGGGCAGTTGTTTCCTGAAATAAATTACCAGTTTTTTGTTTTGGTACTTAGATGTGAGAACACAAAGGAAAGGTCTGTGCCATATATTACTCATTATGTTGGTGTCTCACTTGCTATTAACAAACTCTGATATCTGTCCATCCTAAGATTTCTAAGGTTTCTAAGATGAAATTTTTTTTGAGATGTTTCTTTTCAGTGGCTGTAGGCAGAACTCAACTGGCTGATTAAAAGTAAACACTTTGTTTAAAGTGTTAGTATCAATTGGATAAGCCCAACATTATGAAAGTTCTCCCTTCTGGCAAAATGAAAATAAACAAAAGGATTTCATTAAACTTTTTTATGAAAACAGTGAGTTCTGAGCAAAATCCAAGTGTAAGCATTTGTTTGAAAAGGTATTTGTTCTAAAATTGTTTTGCAGCTCCTTATTCTCCAGTGCAATACAAGTTTTCTGTGGTGCAAAATGTAAGAGGGAGCATGGGAAATTTGAGTCATGATGAGGACAGGAAATAATCATACTGGCCTTTTTAAAATAGAACACTGAAGTGACATGGGGGGGGAGAACACTTCTAAGTTTTGGATTTTATATGCTTTATGAGGTGGAAAATGAAAAGATGCCACAGAAAAAGATTTTTGTTTAAAAGCAAAACTCCCTGGTTTTCTTTCACACTGGTTTAAACAGAAGATTTTTAGAGTGAGGCTCTTGTGACTCTGGAATGGAAGTGCAGTGGTGTGAATTTTGTTTTAAGGTCTAAAACCAGGCATGTGTGACTGCTGGAGACAAAAAAATAGAACACCCCCAGAGGAGCACTTATGTTAGAACTTTTCCTTACACCTTGGGGTTGGGAAGAAAACCAGGCTGTTTGTGGTCTGCCATAAATGCAACAATCCAGGCTAGCAGCTCTTCATCCTTTTGGGACACTCTTCCTGGACTAGCAGAGATACATCCATCCATGGCACATGAAAATAGACGTGTCATCAGGCTGCTCTGTGGTCATTGTTTGTGTGACAAACCCACTGGAATCCCTGTCAGCAATAAATGTGAGCCACAGACACAAAAGAGACGAAAAGAAAGGCAATGCACCTGAGCAGTCCAGTGCTCAGCTTTAGTGAATGGAGCCGAGGGATTTTGAGTATCCTGTTCCACATAATTGCATAAACAGACTTTGTAATTCCCTCCCCAAGCAGCTCCTCTGAAGGCAGTGTGGGTGAGTGAAGCATTGAACTGTAGCAATCATACCTTTTTTCATCTCTCTCTCTTTTTACCTTTTTTTTATCTTTTTTTTTTTATTTTGTAATCTGTGGAGGTGTTGTCAGCTACCTGCCTTGTGTTCATCATTGTCAGGGCTGGCAGTGTAACAGATAACTGAATGGATTCAAGGCCACCAAGGGAATGGCACCTGACAGGAGCTCATTCATCACTTTCATTTCAGAGCTCTCCAAGGAAGATCTAGCATCAAAGAGGTAATCAAGGCTCTGTAACAGGGCCACATGGGTGTTTGGGAGGAGTGCTCTGCATTACCAACAAACCCAGATATCAAATCTGGTTTGTAAATTAGGTGCTTGTTGGGAGAAAGTATGACTAAAAGCGTCACCCCAAGCATATTCCCAGTAATATTCATCTACTGTGGCTGCTGGGGGCCACAGCCTCATCTTTTCCCAGCTTCTAGGTGAAAAATAGCAGCTGCAGTCAGAAGATAAATTGGTGCATTTTAAAATGTGTTTTATCTGTAATGGTTTGTTTAATCAGAGAGCCTCTCTATCTCCAGTTCTTGTCTGGGCATTGGGGCTCCCTTCATCTCAGGTGGTCAGCCCAGAAAGGGTCTGCACTGTGCTACAGACTCTGTGGACTTTATGAGAGTAAGAGAGGCTGCCCTTAAGATAAAAGTATCCTGTTAATATCACAGAATCACAGAATTACAAAATAGGTAGGGTTGGAAGGGCCGTCTGCAGTTCATCCAGTCCAGCGCCCCTGCCAAGGCAGGGTCACCTCAAGCAGGTGACACCGGAACACATCCAGGTGGATTTGGAATGTCCCTGTAGAGGGAGACTCCAAGACCTCCCTGTTCCAGTTCTCTGCCACCCTCTACATGAAGAAGTTCTCTCTGTCTCCATCAACATCAGTGAATTTTGAATGAATCCTCTTTGCAGGTCAACTTTTTTTTATTTGAATGATTTTCGTTATTCAAAATGCATTCAGCTAATTCAATCTTTGTCTTTCTATGATACCACTGTAAAGGTTGGCCAATACTGAGCTGTACATGATCATTTGTAACTGTGATAAGGGTTGTGAATGAGGGGAAAACTTGTTTGTTCTTCCAGAGGAGCTTTCTCACTTGTTGCTATCTCTATGAAACCAACCAGTTTCCTTTAGATTGGAAAGTTTGTATCAGAAAGAGATTTTTGGCTGCAACTACCAGATTAAGACATCACAATGGAAATAAGATAAAACCCTCAATTATATATCTATATCATCTATATCTAGGTATATGTATATCTATATCATCTATATCATCTATATCTTTATCTATCTATATCTGTATGTAGTTGAATATCCCTAAAGCAACATGATAATTTGAGAAAAAGGGCCTGTTTTTCTGCTCAAATTAACTTTTTTTGAGAGTTGCCACAGCTTCAAAATATCCAGATTGATGCTATTGCAGCTCTGCCTCAGGGGTTTTGTTTAGCAAATACAGTCAGGTTCAAATTGTGTCACACTGTCAAACTGTCATTCTGTCACATTTATTGTGCAAAGTCCAGGGGATAAAAGGGACCGATCTTAACCAAGTTCTATGAAATTGAAGTTTGGTAACTCCACAGAGGTTTCTCCATTCTGAGATCAGTTTTAAGACTAGTAAATTAGCTAGTCCTAGTAATCATAAATTTTCTTTAAATTTGTCTCTTCATCATGTGAGTTATTCTCATTTCTGGGAAATGTAGTGTAAGCTTAACAGTTTTTGTCAGGAGAAGCTGCTATTATCTTAAACTGTATGACATCTTAATATCAGAAAAAATATAATTGAATTTTTTATAATGGTTATAATTATTTGCCTCTGCTGAAGCTAACTCCATTTTGCTGGTGATGGTGAAGGAACAGAATCGAATTAGAAGTGGCTCAGGTTTCAAGTTTCTGGCTCTTTGTTCTGAATATGGTAATTAGTGGTTTGCTTGTAGAAAGACCACAAAAAGAAGTGATAAGGTGAAGGATGTGCAGAGTCCACTTGCTTGCTTACTCTGGGAAAATGTTTTGATTTTTTTGATTTTTTTCTTCCTGGATATTTAATTAAGACAGAAGACATTTCTTCATTTGAGTTTTCAAAACGTGCTGCTGACATCTTTCCTTCCTTGAGAGCCTTTGTGCATCTGCCTTATTAGTTTTCTCTTATGAATGGAAAAAACTATTTGCAAATTGGTCTTCAAGAAGTTAAAACACTTTTAAATGTCAAAGAAACAAATCAATGTTTTCATGATTAAACAGAAAACAGTGTAGCTGTATTAAAGAAGTTCTAAAGAACTGTGCATTTTAATAGTTTTTGATATCAAAAGGAGAAAACTGTAAAAAAATGATTGGTAAAGATTTTTTTTAAGTGGAATTTTATGGGCAATAAAACAAGTTGGTTTAACTTAATATTTACATATCAACCCTGTTGAAGTATGGATTTCAACCCAAATACCACCTTGAAACATTCTGAATACAAAGCAATTTATTTTAATAACAGAAAAGGGCTTTTCTAAAATATCCTACTAAATTCTTTTTCAATAATAGAATTCTGATTTTACCTCTCAGCATGCACTTTTGCATAAGATTATTTTGGGGTGTTTTGTGTTTTGTCCACAATAGAATTCTTAATAAATTCATTTGTCATTTGTAGGAAAAGAGACTTATGTGGAATAGACTTTCTATCATCACTCAGAACTCGCTGGAGCAGTAGGAAATGCAAAATTCTAAAATAATCCTGATTATCTGTATTAAGTGTTTGTCTTTACACTCTTTGTTTCATCTGCTAAGTCTTACCCTCTGATTTGAGAGGTGATCTTGGAGAGCTAAAGGAGAAATCTCCAGGAGTGCCCTTAATTTTCCTGAGCACTTTGTTTAACAAAATATATAACCACAAGCATCAACAGAATATTGCACCATCTCTATCACCATCTGTGTCTAATTGTAGATTACCTATTAAGAGTGCAGTGGTGGTGATTACAGGTGGGAATGGAAGCTTCAGTTTTTACTAGGGTTGCCTGACATTTCCCATTATAAGACTATTTTCTCTTCTGTTTGATAATTTTCCAGCATTTTAGTTAATTTTCCATGCTGGGTGATTGCTTCCAGCTCTTGCTTGGTTTTTGTTTTTGTTTTTGTTTTTTAATTTATTTGGAGGAATGTTCATGTTGTGAGGCTTTTTTGTTTGTTGTTTTTGAGGTGAAAAGGCAGACAAAATGCTTTTGGATTTCTTTTTTTTCCCTACGGAAATAATCCCTGTGATCTTTTTTTCTGGTCTCTCTTTTTATCCCAGCCCTTCAGGGCAGATCTGATACATGATTTTTTTTACAGGGATCCAAGATCATATATGTGAATGAGTTTTTTGTTTTTTTTTTAAATGAAAGTGTCATGGTTTTGATTTGCTAATTAAAATATACTCATTTTCTGTTGTGAGACAGAACCAGGAGTAGAAGCAAGGCAGGCCTAAAACTTAAGAGGGTATAACAAGAAATTTATTAACTACACAAAGAAAAAAAAGAATTCAGAATAAGATTGTCAGACCACTCTTTCCTTCCCCTTCCNACAAAAGGATTTTCAGCCATTTTCACAGCATCTCCTCATTCTCCTTCTATCTAAAAAAACTTAGACATAGCTCTTGCTTCACTGACTTCAGAATATCTCCTTTTTCCCTCTCACTCCAGGGAGGATTCAAAAAGTCTGCAAGTCTCATCTCAGCATTGAAAGAGTTAAGATTTTTTCACAGGGAAAAGGAAAAAAAAAAACAAGGCTACAGTGCTGGAGCTTTGCCAGGATCTCAGAAACCAGCCACGCTGGGGAAGGGGGGGGAAGCGGCTGGGATTTTTATATTAGTTTGAGTCTCTCTGGTCACTGTCCATGGCCACCCCCCTTCTCTCTCTCTCTGCCAGGCCATGCCAGCTCCCCAGACAGGGGGCCCAGCCCGGCCCCTGCCAGGCCCACAGGCCTGCAGTGGAGCCAGGCCAGGGCCCTGTTACCTGCACTGCTGCCGGAAAAGCCAAGAGGCCTCAGTTCCGGATCACCTCCTTCAAAATGTGTGTTGACGGGGCGAACTAACTTTCTGCAATTGGTTCTTCACGCTGTCAATAACCAAACCCGCCTCCAATTGGTCACTATCAACTCCCAGGGGAGTACTCACAGAGAAGACTTCTGAGTTTCTCCTCCCCAGGTCAAACTACCACAGAAGGGCTATTTGCTTTTATTTGGGGTTTATAATTTTATTTCCCAGCCCCCTAGAGAGGACTGCTTGGTTTACATTAATCACAAGCCTTCCTCCCTATTGATAAAGAAGCAAGGATGAGAGGAAAGAGAATTAGGAACAACATAAAGCTACTATTATCTCACTACAGTACTCTGTCAATAAAGAAAGGGGTGTACTTAAATTCTGGAACTGCCCACTTGTCCATGGAATTCTGTAGCATTGCAAAAACTGAAGTAACTTGAGGCAACAATGCCATCTAAAAAAACACAGGTCCAGTTAACAAGCCTTAGTATTCCTGTATGTGAAACAAAACATACACTTGCTAAATCCTACAATTTTTTCTTGCTTACTTCTACTGGTAAAAGGGAAAACAAATACTGAGATTACAGAACTGAGGATGTATCATCTATTATTCATGCCATATCAGCACTTTCCTTTCCTTCCTTGCTGTGCTAATGTGGCCAGTCCATAGGGTGTGATATTTGGCAAACAATTTGTAGCCTGCTTGGTGCTTTACAATGTATATTCCACACAGTTTAGCATTTATAATGCAGCAAGAAAGAAAAAACCCAAACAAATCCAGTAAAGTTTATCTGCATATAAGGGAGAATTTCTAGAGAACGAACTTGTTTCTGCAGTTTCTCACAGTAATGAATTAAGTTTCCTAAGAGCAAGGGCCAAAAGGCTAGACCCTAATAGGGATCTCTTCTAGGATGCCAATCTAAGGATAGCTGTGTAACTCCTTTAAAATGCCATTAAGGAAATTGCAGGAATATTCCTTGTTATTATATGTGCAGATATTCCTTTTGCTCAGTAAGACTGCTTCCTCACAGAATACCCACTGGCTCTTAGCTGCCCACCTGAAGATATAAACCAAGTTGCTCTCTTGCTTTAAAAAGTGTTTTGATACTCTGTAAAGCCACTATAGCAAAGAAGGCTGGGTCTGTAGGTTGTGTCTCCTGCTTTTCTGAGAACTCAGCCAAGTTGGTACAAAGGTTCCACTAAGATAACTCTTATTCCTGCTAAGTTAGGAAGTGGAAGGAAGTGAATTGGAATTGTGAAACCAGTTGTTGATTGAAAAGAACAGCTCACACTTCAGGTTTGTGATCTTTTCTTTCTCTACCTGCCCCTTCCATTTCTTTTTAACTTAGTTGGCATGATTTGTCCAGTATTCAAAGCTGTTTTTTGGGGTGTGCTACATATGGGGTTTTGACTTGATTGAACTATGGGCAAGAAAAGGGCTAAATAAATAAACAACATTCAATTTCATCTTATGTAGTGACATCAGTGCTGGCATTTTTTTTTTGTTTTAAAATCACCTTCCGCTCTCTGCTCTTCTCAGGTGTTTGTTCATTGAATGAAAATGAAGGAAGGGTTAATTTCAAGGTATTTTTGAAAGTAATTTTTCAGATGATAGACACATTAAAATCAAAATGGATTCATCACTATGCATCACAACGATTGCTTCTCTAACATAAAAATTAATAATTTTCCCAAAATAGCTGTTACTAGACTGACTTGCCTGCTAATTCAGCTGCTGCACAGTCATGGACACATGGCTTAGTGAATGGGTTTTAGGAATATTTTTATGATGTCTTTATCAGTCAGGGCAATTTATTATGGAATTGTTGTCAGGGGAGAAAACATGAATAAGGTCACTCCAGAGTATGAAACAGTCTCTCATACCCATCAATCACGGATCTAGGCACACTTAAACTTGGTCAAGTAGTTCATTCTCCTGCTCAGGGTTTATCTCACTATTAAAGTAGAAGCACTTTAGATACCAACTTGTACATAGAGCCCCTTCCTTTACTGGATTATTTTCTGCCATATCTGCCATGCAGCTGTTTCCAAGAGGTTGGTTGGAGTAGTGTGAGTAGTTTGCTGTTATTTGGTGAAAAATGGAGAAGAGCAGGAAGCATGGCAGGTTTTGTAGCCCACCCCAAAACCTAAATGGGAACAGTTGGGGAATTACAGTGTTGGAGATGAGTTTTTGCTGCTCTCCCTCATAGCTGCCCTGACATTGTCCAGCTTCTCTTGCTGCCATTTATGAGGCTGCTGGTGCTGCCTGGTGGTTTTATTGATGCTGATTCTTTCAGCCATGCACAGTAGGCACAGCCAGCACTGGTTATGACAGTAAGTCTCTCTCTGGGTACACAAGGGGGTTAAAGTCCCCTTAAGGAGCTTCTGCAGTGAATTCCATCACTTCAGGCGAATTCCATCACTTCCCTAATGGCTGCAGCTTCAGATGTTTCAGCATCCAGCATTTCAGTTCTTTAATTTCATTCTTCTCCTGAAGGCACCCTGTTTCTGCTTCAGTATCATGGCAGAGGTGTGTAAAAGGTACAACATGATGCATGATGCCTTTGATGCCAATGTAAGGCCACACAGGAAGGTTCTGAGCTGTTATGGCTCTCTTTCCAGGACAGAGTGTGACAGCACTTCCTCCTGAAGCCACTGCTGCTCCAAGCAGAAGACAAAGTGTAGTATTTTGTTTGTCACTTCAAATAGTTATGTCTAGCTGCACAATTACCAGTACTTCAACCTTTTAGTGGGAGACAAGAAGGCAAGTAGGAGAGTAGATGAAATAACAGCCTGCTTTTAACATTGGGATTTAAGCATATCATCATGCTGTTAATATTTTTATCATTAAGTATATTGTTTCAAAGGGATTTTCTCTCTGTTCCCATGGTTCTGATAGTAGTCCCTGTTTCCAAGGTGAGAAAGGTCAGCAGCACTGCCAAGTGATGTGGTAATAAATGAGAGGTGAGAAGACCGTTCAGTCCTGCCCACTAGCCTCCATCCTTTGGATGCAAATTTACTCTAGGACATACAAGGGCTGCCAAGAAGTTAACCTCCTGAAAAAAAGAGTGCAGCAGCAACAAATGAACTGTCCTTTGCTGAAAGAATCTTAATGCTTCCTTAATTACACCCCTGTAGGGTATGCACAGTTTAATAGCCAGCAGTGAAGATGGCAAATGAAACTTAAGTCTTGCAAAGTTTTAGAGAAAATAGGTGCTGTAGTTTTGAGAAGTGATAAGGGAGAAAAAATTGAAGTAGATTGAAGAACTGGGATTTAAAATGTCTGATGTTATTAAATTCCATTTCCTTTCTGCCAATACTGAAATGGAGATGTTCAATATAAAAACTGAACAGACTCTCACAGATTGCCTATTTGAATGTGAGTGCTGTACACATTATTCCAGCAGTGATACTAGAAGATTGCCTTTTTGAACAATTGTATTCCAGCCTAACCACACATGCATGAGAGGGCAAACACCTCCTAAAATAACAGATAGATCTAATTTAATAGTTTTGTTAAAATCTCTGATTTTTGCTATGCTAATATCTCCTTCTCCTTCAGGCAAGATCAAATGTAGCTAACCTGCCATGTATTCAAGTATGGGAAAACAGAATAATTTCTGCTTGGTTTTGAGCCCTTCAAACGATGTTGTTTGAAAGTGTTTCAGATTGAAAATCATTAATAAAAGAGTGATTGCTGTAACATAAATCTGTCAGCATTTTGCCTTCAAATCAGTGGGCTGCACCAACCTGAGTTACTGACATACCTCCTGACAGCTGGGATAATTGGCTTCTGAACAGGAATCTCCTGTTAGGATGTTAGTCCTAATATTTAGGGTTATCTGAGTCTGTATTATACATTATCCTATGTATATTAGCTGATGTACTGAGGATGTCTGCTTTTGTGATATTTGTATGAGAGGAGGAGTGATTTATCCTGGAAACAAAGAGGATGTGAAGTTCCTGGAACCTAGCAGCAAAGCAGATTTTCTGCTTGGACAGTCAGCAGGATGTTTATTTAGGTCCTATGTCTTGGGACCCATGTACTCTTCAGTTTCTCTTGCTTGAGGTGCTGCAATACTGGCTAGCTCATTATTTGGCCTTTTCCACTCTGTCTTCATTGACATGGGACAAAGAAATCCAGATACCTCAAGGCCTGAGTATTTTTCCCTATCTCCCCTCTCTCATTTTTTCCAAATTCTCCCTCAGATTCCCAAGGGGCCCAGTGAAAAATTAACTTTTTGCTGAAAAAATCAGATAGCTGAGGGGGAAGAGATGGCGTTTTTTTTAACAAAACTAGTCTTGAGAACTCTTACATTTCAGAAGTATTTTTGCTTTGAAGTGTTTATGCTTCAGTGTGTTTAGGAATTAAATGCTTCCAAGTATTTCAATGATGTAAAAAAAAAAGTTTTTAAACACAAAATACGTTTTCAGCATAAATGATTTGCCAGATTTGATGTTAATCAGTAGTCTTAATTGCCTTAATTCTGAACTTTTCTGGGGCACAATAGATATGGTTGAAAAGTTGCCCATCAATGTATCCTAGTCCCTCCTGTACAGTCTTCTTCAAGGGTCCAGCTCAAGCCAGCAGAGTTTTGGCCTCCAAAGGCAGAAAAGCCAGGAAATGCATTAATATTTCTGGATACTTTTTTGGGAATTATGAGTTTACTAGAGGGGAATAGAAGACTTCAACATAAGGAATATGTATGATGCAGGAATCAGCATCTTTGGTAATATTATCTGAGAATAAAGAGCACAGTCCTTCAAAGCAGAACTACTGAAGATCAGCTGAGACAAGAGAAATGAAGTCGACAGTACAGACTCTCTTGGATTTTTGGGGCCTGGAATGTGAGTCATGACTTGGCTCATTTCTGTTAAAGATGATGAGAAGAGTACAAAGCTTGCATCAGGTGACAAGAGGCATGCCAGACACCTGTTGGTGACATGTCTTAGAGAATTTCCCAAAGGAAAGATACTGGTGTCAAAAGATGAATTTTTTCTGCTCTTCAGAAGAAAAGCTCCAGGTGGTTCAAGTCAGAAAATGATAGTTTGCTGCTGAACTGCAAATTAGACTGGAACAACTCTCAGTAAATTATATTTCTAAAACTGAGAGCTGCAGAAAACCCTTTGAATTTTATCTGAATCTTGGAAGTCATCAATGGATGAAAGATTTCAGCATATGTGAGCATTATTTTATCTTATATTTTTTTAGGGAAATGAGAGAGAAGGAAGGAGAGGCTCCTATCAGAACTGTGTTGAACATTGGCCTTTGGTTGGCTGTTCAGAACAGTTGTCACTTTAAAATGAATGTCAGTATTCTAATTGAGGCAAATGAGCCTCGGAACTGTGAAAGCTCATTTTTCCCCCTTCATCTAATTATTTATACAGAGCTGCACTGTGATTCTCCAGTGCTTAGGACAGAAATACTGGTTTCCCCTGTAGTGCTGGCTTGTGTCCCTCTGCATGCTAATGCAGTATTCCATTTCTAACTTGAGGGTAATAGATTAGTGAATACATGAGGCTATCATTCCTCTGTTAATGTGAATCCAGCCATGCAGAAACCCCAAGGTTTATCATAAACAGGCCAACTTTTGGGCATTCTTAATTTAAAATTCAATTTAAACAATTTCTAATTTAAGTGTCTACTTTGTTTTCTGCCTTTCAGCTTTGATGCACTTTTGTTTTGTTTTGTTTTTGGAAAAACTTGATGTTTACTGTTAGAAGGTAAGGTTTGTATTTGTCAGCTAATTTTTTCTACCATTGTCATTCCCTTTATGAATAGGAGGTGTAGTGTTGTATGAAGTATTTGTCTTGATTAGGATTTCAAGTAGAGTTTCAGTGCCTTTTCTGAACAGGGAATGTAGATTTCTGCATTTAGTTTTCCCTCCTCTTTCTGGCATGGCTGCACAGATTGTGGTGCAGTCCAAAAACATGACAAAAACCCCCAGGTGCACTATATTCCAATTCTACTCTAATTTTCCTTTTTTCTGAGCACAGAGGAGTGGGTGATGTGAAACTCCTGTACAGCATGCTGGGCTCAATGAGAATATAACAGGCAGCTAGAGGTGATTTAATTCGTGTTTTCAAAGTGGAAGAAGGGGACATTGCAAGGACTTTTAGGAGATCAAGTAGGTTGATTTAATGATGTAATCAAACCATATCTGCACAGCTCTTTACCTGCCACAGCGTGCACAAAATTTGAATAGTCTTAAGGCCTGGATGTGAAAAGTTGTGTCCCTACCTTACCAGGTCTGGTGAGCTTGTACCAAAGGATTCAGATGAGCAAGTGCCACCTGGTGCTTACCAGAGGGAGCAGAGTGGGAAAAGGGCAAATTCAGGAGGTGCCTAAGTGTGGGAAATGGCCAGGGCACCCCACTGATGGGTTGGGAGGAACTAATTTGGGTGTGCAGAGCATGATTAGCACTGGGTGATGCTGCCCCAGTGATCTCCTTTCCTGCTTCTTCCCATGGATTTGGATGATTCCCAGTGCTCAGGGAGGTTGTCCTTGCACAGGAGCCACATCTGCAGTGCTTGTTAATTGTTCCCACACCCTGTGGCTCAGAGATGCCATGTCACAACTCAAATGTGTTCAGGTGGTCTTGGCAGAACAGGAAGGCACAACAATGTCCATAGAATGGAAGAATGTTGGGTTGCTGCTGACATTTGGCATTAGGCTGGGGGTGTCAAGTGGAGAACAGCCCTTCTTTTTGACCCTGGCACTGCAGTCACAAGTAGAGTCAAATAAAGTACAGCCCTCCTTCCAATTTGCTTTTTACAGTTTTTAGACTTTGCATTTTTATGGTTTAATTTTTTTCTTCAAGGATTTGCTTGTGTTGAGGAAAAGAAATCATAGTTTTAAAGTGTATATCTATTTGCTTTGGGCTAATCTCAGGATGATATACAATAGCTTGGGGATCTGAGAAATAAGACACGAGTTGATAATATTTTTCTGTTCCTTTATATGTTATAAGCAGATTCACATCACTCTTATAACATCCCCATATAGTTGTATTTTAAAGATGATTTTCTCTTTGTCTCTTTCTATTATTCACAATGCTTTGATATCTATGTGTCAAAGAATTGCAGAAAAATCCCCACAGTGCAACTGAGGGCAAGTGCGGAACATTTTAGCTCCAAAAGCGAATTTTTTCATTAAGATATAAATAAGAGTGTGGATTATATTTGAAGCTAGTTCTCTTTTATTCAGCTTCTATGTGAGATATTTGTTGTATTTTACAGAATAATATTACAGAACAGTTCCTCTTTGCCTCTGTAGTCGTCAGTGATCGTAGTGAATCACATTGAATTAATCCTGCCCCTTTTGACATTCATGGGAACATTTCCACTGACTACAGTGAAGCCAAAATCTGTCTAATATATTTTTCACTGGGTGACAGAATTTAAACCCAGGTGAACCTGTTTCCTGTCAACAATGTATGATTTTATTTTTACTTATGTGTGTTTCCTGACTGTGTAATGGGATGTTAATCCAGACTTCTAGGTTCTAGGAGGAGTGTGAGAAGAAAGAAGAGTTGTTTGTTCTTACCTTTCCTCTCTTTAGGAGGTTTCCTGCCCCACAGAAAACTTGATGAGGAAGTTTTCCTTCCTACATGCACATTTGTAACAGGTGAGCAGAAATCAAATCATAAAAGCCCCATCCAGGTGAATTGTTGCTGTATGCTTTTTGCAGTGAGTTAAGGTAGAATGGCATTGCAAGATTACAATCTATTTTAGATATTTTATTTTCTTGTATGTATTGGTTCCTTCAATAAGTTTCTTTAAATGTTGATTTTAAATGCTAGACTTCTAACTAGGGATTTAATTTTTGATGATGTCAAACTACTTGTAAAATGAAATTTGAATGCTAGGTGCTATAGTTTTGAGGTGCTGTAGTAATAATAAGATTAATTATTGGAATTTGAATTTCAGTACTAGAGATTTTCAGAATGGTTTGTTGTGCTGTTTTTCTTCCAGGTTCCCATAGCACTGCACTGCTACAACCAGTTCAGTGGTGACTACTTTTTTTTAATTTTTTCTCCAGTCTTCCACAACTATCACTGAATATGGCTATGTTGTCTTTCTGGTTCAAAGAACACTGTAAATAACTACAGCTAAACAACTCTGTGTCTCTCTCAACTATTTCAGTTGTCTCTATTTCACATGATTTAAAATAGAAAGACACTTTTTGGTCTGTCCAATGTTATTTGGAGGGTTTTTTTCCATTTTTTTTTTTAATGTGAGATTTTTGAGACAATTGGTTTTACAGCTTTGGCCCTACCACTTGAAAATTTGGAAATTTAAAATTGTACTTGGCAGAGAAGAAAGGGTAGAGAATCTAAACATTGTTCTTTCTCTTTCCTAAGAAAAATAGAGCATATGACAAGTGTTGTTAGCTTTTGTTTCTTACATCTCTAACCACATTTAACTTTCCATAACTCCTCAAATTTGCAGAGATTACACAGTGGAAAAGTTATTTTGATTTTGTTCTCTTGGATTCCTGAATAGATTCTTCAGTATTGAAAGAAGTTAAAAAAACCTAGAGTGAAAGGTGAACATGCAAAAGATCAATCTGTGTGTTTGTGAAAACAGAAGTCTTCTTTCTGATGCTCTCTATATCCTGAGAAAGTAGAAATATTATAAAGATGGTGTAGCTATCTCTAGAACATGCCTGTTTTTGGGAACCAGCTCAAGATGAAAATTTCCTTTTGAAACAACCTAAGTGAAACCTCCTTAAAGTCATGCTAAAAAAGTAGATTTGAGTGACCTGTGGAAAAGAGTAGCCCAAAAATATTTTGATTTGTTCCATGGCAGAACTCTGACCCACTCAGTTGAGTCAACATCTTGCAGCTGCCACCATCAGCTAGAAAGGTTACCAAGGAAAATGACCCAAACCTTTGGGGCTTAATGTTTAATAATGTCAAACTACTTGTAAAATGAAATTTGAATGGGGGTCCTGAGGCTCATATCCACGCCATGGGTAATGAGCACACAGCCTCATCTCTCTGTGCTTTGCTGGGAGAGCTGCAGGGGCAAGCAGCTGTCACTGGAGTGTGGGAGGAGTGGACTTTTGTTGGTCAGGTTTGGGACATGCCATTGCAATGTACTTGCTAGGGTTCTCCCAAAAATCAGCATTCTTCCTCAGAGTAGCTGCGTTGATTTGAAGTCTCAACAGCATATTTCTGTGTTCTATAGGAGGAAATTTAGCTTGTGACCTCTTGGTTTGCTTCCAGTCTGTAAGACACTAGGGATTTTGAGAATCAAAATAAACTTCCCTGCAGTGCTTGCAGGCCTGAGGTCTGGTATCTTGTCTCTCAGATGGAGATGTGAATTGAGCCTTGACTTGAAATGTTAATATCACAACTAAGAGAGCTGCTGTATCACTCAGCCTGACTCCAGAGGGAAAAGACCAATCACTTTAGAGTTAAGATGCTCGAGTTAGAAGAAGCACACAGGCTATGACTGACATTCAGATATAATTTTTTTGTGCCATTGGCTGATACCTGAGAAATTCCCCGGGCTTAGAAAAGTAAGGGTCACTGAAGAACATGTCTCAAGGCTGCTGCTCCCCCATAATCTATGGTTGGGATAACAAATTTCCATACTCTGGAGAATAAGATGCTATATTTAAACTTTTTAAAGCATGAACTGATTTATATGACAGGGGCTTCCTTTTAGCTAATAACAGTGTAGAATGTCTTTGGTGAGACTCGCTGGAAAGAGGAGGCTAAACATTTAATAACTCAGAAAATAAGACCTGCAGTCCCCTAATCTCCACAAGCAGCCAATTGAATCTGTCATGCCAGGTCCTAATCTGATAGTGCATTGGGAACCTTGCACTAATACAGCTGGGCATCCCATGTACAGTCTGGAGAGTCTGGGTTTATTATTAAGTTATGTTCAATAAAACATGTCAGAATGGATTCCTTTTCAGAAGGTGATTTATAGGCACTAAGTCTGGGTTTTGCAGCAGTTCCATGAAATACAGTTTTTCGAATACATCTTAAAAAGTTAATGCAGTTAAGATTTCACTCAGCCAGTTTATAGAGCCTCTGAAAATAAATTTAGTTTCAATAGAATGACAACTCCCATAAAAGCCAAATCCGTCTTTCTTGAAATTCAGTTTTTGAAATGAGAGCTGACAATGTCCTGTACTGTCAAAAGGATGTTTGCTGGCTCAGTCTCAGGGCAGTCACTATGTGACTTATCCCTCTTTTAGGCTGCAGAAGACAAAAGGTCACAAAGAGAACAGCATTTCTCTCCCACATCAGAGCTCCCATTAGCTCTCATTAAGAAATTCTCTTTGTACTCACACCTTGGTTTTGGCAAGGCCAGCTGTGACCTGTGTGATGAACCTGTGCAGGACCTACAAGGAGGGGATGTAGAGTGGAGGGTAAATGACAGATAATAGCATGGAAGCCCAACAGAAGGACCTAGTGCATGAGTATAATTGGTCTGAATGAAATTTCTTCATCTGGTAATTCTATAGCTGGAGGGTATTTTGTGTTTCAGTCATACTGACCAGCATACAGAAGGTTCCTGTGCAGATACCAAATGAAAATCAGAAATTTTGCTTGCCTTTGTTTGGTCGACTTGAATCTCTTAAATGAATATTTGATTTTTCCCCCTGTGTTTCTTCTAAGAATTTATTTATTTTTCCCTAATTGGAAATAGTCCTACTTACAGGTGTAAATGATCACCTTATAGATCACATTTTAGCTATTTTAGATATTGTGGTTTCTGAATAATCTCCTCTTCCATAGCCCAATTTTTCCAGTGTGTTATTCCAATAATTTGAACTTCAGAAGTTTGAAACTCTGACGTACTTCTTGTTTTCCAGACAAAGATGGTATCCAAGTCAAAATTAGAATCTCTGTGTGCTTCTCAAGCACTTCAGTAGCAGTTCCAGAAGAATCCCTTCTGACTTCTTGGTAGGTTTACATTAAATTCCACAAAGTGTACAACTTCTAAGAACTGTATTTGGTTTGTGTCATAATTTTGTTTCTAGACTGGCATTTAAAAATTTAAGTTCAAAATTATGATGCCTGTAAAACACTGAATAAAAAGCAAAAACAGGAAAAGTTGGTTTTTTTTTTACATTTGTTTTAGCATACATGGAAGTATGAACTAGGGGATCCTTTATTACTCATGGTGTTTAACATTCTTCACTGGCAATGCACATATGTCAAAACACAGAGATTCTCTTTTGGGCCTTTCATTACTGATCCTGCTGGGAAATTATTGTTCTCCTGTGCATCAAACATGCACTTGTTTATCTCATAAGCAGGAGGAAAGTATTGGTAGGTTTTTAGCACTTCTAATGCTGTTAAAGCACTTCACAGCATCTTGCTGTTGATATCGTCATCAGAGAGGATCAGGACAGCTTTTTAGCAGCTATTGATAATGATGTGACAGGACCTCTCACCCCTGACACAGAAGAAGGCTTCTGTAGTGCTATCACAATGTTGTGATAAATATTAACATTGCTTATAAATTTTGACTTTCCTACATTTAGAAGAGCAATCATATTTAGGAAAAAAATGCATAATTCCATGCCCAAATTCCATAGTCTGTACCAAATTTCTGTATTTTTGATTGTTTTGGCACATTCATGTTTTTTACATGTATCATAAAAAGCATAACTTTGTATTTACATTTCAGTGTTTTGCCTGGAATTGGAAGCAATTTGTGCCAGTTGGAAATCAAGAATAAAGTGCATGTACAGTTCTGCAACTGGAGTGTGGACAGCCTAAGAATAGCAGAATGGAGAGCAATTGCTTTTGTGTGACATCCTTTGTTCCTTTGTTTGCTGAGCATTACCTTACAGTGATATATTCAATATGCTCTTTTCTCAGTGTTTGTGCTCCCTGGAAGTGGATTTTCTCTTCTCTTCTCTTGCCAATTTATACTAATTAATTTGATAAGGACAGCAGCTGTATCTGCCTCTTAATTCCTTCATCTTAGAGTAAGAATTAGAAATGGATTAGTCAGAGATAAATATATCTTGTGGCATTTTTTTCCTGAGAAAAAGCCCTTTAAAAATACTGCATTCTTGTAGCAGGACTGGCCAGCACGGTGATGAAAGCAATTTTCAGTTGCTGGAGGGAATTGTCTATGGTGACTGAATGGAAAGGATAAATGTTAGCTGGTATTAAAAATGGGGAATAAAATTTTGACTATGGGCAGTGAAAATAGTTTTGTGGGCTGATCTAAGGGTTCCTTGGCCCCAGGAATAAGGGCGTCTATAGGTTCTGTCTAGTGTGGATGAACTTACTACAGATGTCAACCAAAGATCAGGAAAAAAGGAAGCAGTGCTCCTTTTTAGTGCTCCTGTTGGTGAGGGTTTAATGTCTTTCATGATGTGATGCTTCCTGTTCCAGTATTATATCTCAAGTGTGGAACGAAATATGTTTTTAATTAAATGAATTATTTGGGAATACACATACTACAATTATTCAAGAATTTCCAAAGTTTGCAAAGATTTATTTTCCTCTATTAGACAAGTCATATCTGAATTCATAACCAAAATGAATTTCTGGATTATCTTTGTTTTAGTGTAAGTGAATTTACTGTGAAGGAAAAGTCCTATAGTGACAAGAATTGAGGCACTTTTTTGAATACGCTTGATTTAATTATCTGTAACCATCCATTTATTTATACATCTAATCTGGATGACAAGTTATTAGGGTTCTTTGATGGCCTCTGCTGAGATAACCAGGAAGCCTCTGGGTTTGACTGTTTCACCAATATGGATGTTGCTCCCTAGAGACTAGCCTGAGATTGTTATTACTCACAAATGAAATTAGCAGATTGATTTTTATTGCTGGATGAAGGACTAAACCAAATTCAAGTGAAAGATTCATCAGTTTTTGGTGGTTTAAAGGAGGCCATATTTTTGCTATTTGAATAGAGATTATACTCTTAAAAGCACTGCACAGCCAATCTGTTTTATTATTCTTACCAACAAACACAACATTTACTCAGTCACAGAATTGCTAACCATGCAGTATGCATGGAGTTGAGGATAGTAGAGCTTTGTGTTTTTCTGGGTTGACCTTTCTGCCTTATTTAAAGACCATTGTGAAAGAGCACTGAGGGGGATCCCAACATCTTTCACTGAAAAAGTGAAAGCTTTGATGTCAATCCTGAAAGGGGAGAATTGGACAGCTGATTTCTTTGTGAGTTTGGCTTGGGAAAAAAATAAAGATTATATTGAGCATAACTCAGTAAGTGTTTATGGATGCTAGATGGCTTTTTCTTTTTTTTTTTTTTTTTTTTTAAATTAAATGGATTTGCGGAAATGGAGTTTTCACAGAAGCATTCTCAACAAGGTGCATGGTGCAACACAAGAGCTTCCTGCACCTTTAAACTCACTTTCCTGTTAACTAGATGGGGAGATTGTCTGTGTTCTGCCAATGAAGTCAATGAAGTGCTAAATCTTTGAGGAAGTCTTGGTGTTTGAAGTTATCTCACAGTACCCCCATTTGCAAGAATTGTGTGCTAACATTTAGCAAGCTCCATATTACTTCTATCCTTCCTGTATTGAGGGAGCTTTTTTATTTATTTATTTATTTATTTATTTTTGTGGAACCAGAGTGGAGAACTCTGAGAATCCTGTCTTTACAGAAGAGCTGTTCATCTGCCCTTCCATGCACACAGTGATGACTTTGTGCCTGCCCTTGGCATTGGGAGGGGAGATGGGTGCTGGTGCTCCTGACCACCTCAGTTTCAGGTGATTTTAGAGCAGGTTTTGTCACAAGCACTTGTAGAACTTGGATCTGCCTAGGCAAGACCAATATCTTGTGTGTGCATGTGTATTCCCATGAATTTCTTTGTTCTGTTTTACTGTTACTTAATCCTATTTACCTTTTCCTTTCTAAATGAAATATATCAGCGTTCTATATCTTTGAAGCAAATTGATGTATTTTTTTTGTTCCTAATTCCTATTCAATTACAATTTTAACAAAACCCTTGGAAGGGAGGAGTGTACTCCCCTTCATTCCTGGGTGCAATGAATCCAGCTCTCTCTAGGCAGATTATGTTCCCATGAAAAGTGATGAAGCTGCTCATCTCACTCATGTGGAGTGATAACTTTGCAGAAATCAGCCGCAATATTAATGAAGCAAAATACCACTCAGCATGAGGAAGGTTGGTGGGAGAGGGTGAAGTGCAGTTTAAAGCTTTAGCTGGGACTAATAGTAATCAGATTGTTTGTTCTACAGAGCCTAAGTGGCTGAATGCAGAGGTACCCATGATTGAAAAATGATGGCATGTGGTGATGGGAATGCTGGCAAGCTCAGAGGACACATTTGACATGGTGTGCCTATTCTAGGAAGCAGCAACGAAGCATCTAAGATAGATGGGAGTCATGCAGCTAAAAGTCCTGCATGTATTTTGAAAACTCATCCAATGTACTTGGAGCCCATTTTTATTGCTGTCTCTCAGGATTTGTGCACAGTTTCTGGAAAACACAGTGTACCCTGCTGATAGAAATAGGTCTCCTTTTTCTGCCATCCAAATGCCAAACAGAGGAATGGAAACCAAAGGGAAGCAGAGTGCTTTTGTAAAACCTGTCACTAGCAGGGTATTTTGGGGTTAGCTTCTGTCAGCTTGAGTCATTTTCTGGATGCCCATGTATAAAGTAAATTTCTGCCCAAACAACATAGCTGACTTGTTCCTTTTTTTACCAGGAATTTAATTTGAAGGAGGTAGGAGTTACTTTGGTAACTAAAATTACGGAGAGTTAATGAACTTTCTCAGCTGAGAAAAACAATGAGTCCAGTTTTACTGTAACAGAGCATCTGAGTTTGTGATTGGTAAAACAGGTGCTGTAAATTTTTGAGATTATTTCTTTGTGAATACTTATGCAGAAACCAAGAGTTACTTCACTGCAAAAAAGACATAGGTGTGTTTGAAACAAATTACTGGCTTCTAAAAATGAACTTCACTTTTAGTTCAAACAATCCTAAACTCTTCAGGGTTTTTTTTTTTTTGTTTGTTTGTTTTAAATAGACTAAATCTTACTTCTTTGAATACTGTTTTCAGAAGTTTATTAAAGACTCCAGGTGTTATCTTCAGATCTAAGATGGAGAGTTCAGTTTATGCTCCATGATGATGGACTCCCTCTACTTGAGGATCTGCCTCATGCCAGCCATCAAGATTAGCACATGAGGGATTTCCTTCTGTGTTCTTCCAGAACAGTCACAGTCATTATTTGCAGGATGTATCAGAGAACAGTAATTTGTTGTGCTCCATAACCTGTAATCCTGTAATTGCAAAATTAATTGCAATATTAATTGCTCTGGTGGTCCCAGAGCTCATCTGGCAGCTACCTGTAGTTACAAGCAGACCAAGCAGAACATGCACTCTATTTTTTTTTATTTTTTTTTTTTTGGGGGGGGGGGGGG
>VWZS01006027.1:560390-576515 GCA_013397075.1 Rhabdornis inornatus | reverse complement strand
GGGGGTGGGGGTTGGGGTTTTTTTTGGGTTTTTTTTTTGGTGTTCATATTGGCTTACTGGATATACTACACTGTTTCATAGTGATCATGGTAAACATAGTCATGTTTCATAGTTTAGTAGTAATCAAAACTGCACTCAAAGTACTGCAGGATATAGTAATTCTAGGATTAATAAATTACTCTTGGATGCCTTTTGAACCTGTATAGGCCTTCTGTAATTAAATACATAGAGTGCTCTCGTAGCTGTGGTTGTCTGAAGAGAGGAAGGACTTGTAGAAAGAAGTTTGGTTTTTCATTAGTTGGAAAAATCAGAGAAGCTTTCAAATACTTATGTCAGATAAGTATATTTTTCTTTTTCTTGTTTTGCTTCTGTTTCAGCAAAAAACGTCAAAGTACTCAATGCATCTAAAAAGAACATTGCAATAATGTCTTGAGCGTTATTAGAAATCAGATTGTGTGGATTCCAGGAGGGATCATTTTGTGTTGAAAACTATTTGCTGCATCACTACACAAATACTCCTTGGTCAAATATGTAAGAGTATTTTTAAGTCTCATCAGGACAGGCCAGGGGATGCTTTCTTGGGGGGTTGTGAATTGAATGTAAATAAAAAGTTCTTCTAATGTTAACATTGCTTTTACAACATCAGCAGTAAATGCTGGAATAAGGAACTGAATTTCACCATTAAAGTGTTTACTGCTGGTTAGACCCTGATGTGTCTACCAGCACAGTTGATGTCTGATCAAATTTAACTACTTTTCCCACTCACTTGGTGGTCCAAGCAATGAAAGGGACATTATCTTAATTCCAGAAAAGCCCTCAGGTCTGTGCTCTCTGCTCCAGTTAGTCAGGATGCAGGCCATGCCTGGTTATTGTGGAGAGCTCTAACAACAGAAAAAACCCTTTATCTAAGACCTCCATATGGCATGTCACTGGGCTACCTAGACATGTGCACTTTTGTCTTTGGTCATTTCATACAGAAAATACAATTAGACTTGGCTGTCAGATGAAATCTGTCACATTCCTCTTGTAGGAGCTGAACTTGGTCCAGTGCAATAAATACAAGAAATACTCACCCATCAAACTGCAAGCAGAGCCTGCGATTTCGCTTCACTTGGCTAATTTTCTGGTAGGCACCACTTCCTGGCTGAGCAGGCTGTTTGTGTGATCAGCACCATTTCCTGCTCCACCACGCAATAAAGCAGCATATGGCTTTGCCCCAGCTTCCTAACAGGGCACTTTCCTGCAGAAAAATGGGACTTTCTGTCTTTCTGAGGAAGAACCGTAAAACCAAGATGTATTAAAATGCTTTG
This sequence comes from Rhabdornis inornatus, assembly GCA_013397075.1. Lineage (NCBI taxonomy): Eukaryota > Metazoa > Chordata > Aves > Passeriformes > Rhabdornithidae > Rhabdornis > Rhabdornis inornatus. The sequence goes on along the minus strand of VWZS01006027.1, from coordinate 575,205 downwards.
CTAAGGTTTGGGCTGTGCGGAGTTGTGCAGATTCCTGGTGCTCAAGGCACACCTTTCAAGGAGGAGGGAAACAGATGTTTTTAACAGAGAGAAAATCTGGGGGAAAAGAAAGCAATTTTTCAGAATAATTATGCCCAACTATATAACTTGGGCTCTCTCTCTCATGGTAGGCAGGGCTGAGCTAAGAGTCTGTGCTTAATAACCTTGGGACTACATTAGTTGCAGTCTGCTGATAATCCCAGTGAAAAGTCTGTGCCTTCCTGTTTGAGAAGGATCTTCAGGAGGTGAGGAGTGTCACACCTTTGTGTGGTGCCGGGAGAGCTTTCTTATTGTTCTGCTGGCCCTTGCCTCAGGTTTATCTTATTCTTTGCATCCTGGTCACTTGAATGGTCAGCTGCCCATATTTTTAACTCTAGGGAAAGAATATTATGATGTTAAAGTGCTGCTTTTCAGAGGCTTTTCCCAAGCACCAGCTTCCCAGCTTGTTTGTGAGTAGGTGACTGAGCTGCAGTGTGGGAGACAGAAAAGATAGAAAGTTCACAGAAGCTGTGTGAAAGCAAAACTCGGAAGAATGCGAGGATACAGATATGCAAGGACGAAAGACAGTAAGGCTGTGTTTTTAAGCTGTGTAGAGATAAGCCTTAGAAAATACGTTAAGCAAGATAATAGAAAAATGTAAGTTTCATAATGAAGCTTTATCCATTGTTTTTAAGCTACCAATAAACAAGCATTGTTAAAAGCAAGGTGTATGTGTAACTTTAGTAATTGGCTTAAGGAAATGCCTGTAAGCTTGTAACAGTATCTTATTGGCTAGAAAACTTTTAAAAAGACCTTGTAATGAAGAGAATTTTGGCTGTTGTTATGGCGAGAGCTTTCACCATCTCCCGTGTCTCACCCTGTAATGAGGCTGATGCTCTGAAATAAAAGCTCTAAGACTGTCATACCTGCAGCCCCATCCTGTTATTATTCTATAAAGAGATCCAACACTGCAGGAGGCAGCTGCTACCTTTAGGGTGGAAGGGAGGGGTCATTGTCAATGGACTGAATTGATGAGAAGTTGCTGTTGCTGTACCATTTCTAGGCACCCAGGACAAAGGTAATAGGTGAGTCATCATTTCTCCGTGTAGGTTGTGTGTATACTCTGCAGAAATAAATCTTCATTTATCTGGTGCTATTAATCCCTTCTTAAAAACATATTCAACAATAGGAATAGGGAAGGGGAAAATCATATTTTAGAGAGCTGCTTGCATTCCAATTCTCTTTTCTAGCACTGTGCTCTTATTGCCCAGTGCTTGAGCTCATTACAGTTCAGTCTTTTCTTGTAACCATTTTCATTTGTAATACTTCTGCTTGGTGTGAGATGTGTCGCTTTGACAGGAGCCCATTCAGGGATTTAATATTGCATCAAGGAGAATAATCTAGAAAAGCCTCTAGAATTAATGGAAATGTAATAAATCTCAGATATTAACACTCTAGAAGTCAAATAACAGCAGAATCCTCTAAGGTATATGTCATTATATTTGCAGGTGTAGCTAATTCCAGTCTTGGTCTAGTTCTTTTTTTGGTTTATAACACTGTGGACAGAAACTGGAAGAGGGCTCCCAGCAAACATTTGGCATTTTTGCTAATGTACAGAAAAAACCTCACCAGAGAGAGGGAGAGAACAGTCCCCTCTCCTTCAGAAGCAGTTCAATAGTAGATTGAATACAATGTAAACATAAATGTAGGACTATAATCAACCAGCTGGGGCAGCCTGTCCTGTACTAAGAATCAGCAGCAATAATAAACAGAAGAAATTGTTCATAGAAGTTTTTCTCTGGTAAAGTGATGTGTTCTTTGCATTTTGCCTTGTTTCTGTGTGATAGTGCATTTCTTTGTGTTCCCCTCTCTCCTCCTTCCCTGCTCCTTTGGGGTTTTTTTTTTTGTTTTAAGCTGTGACTTGAGTCTTTTGATTTGCACTAAAACTCATCTGATGACTTCTCCCCCATAAGGAAGACACTGCAAACAATTACTCTCCCTGTGCCTTTTTTTTTGCTGCTGGAAACTTTTTTAAAGATCAGTATTCTATTGTTCCATTTCAAGATTCAGACACTCATTCCATGCACCATTACCCATGGAAGAAGGAAAAATAGACTATTGTAACTGTAAGTGCCATACTCTCAGCTAATGGCCAGTATAAGATGTGTACTTTGCACATACACACTAGACTTTGAGAGAGAGTGCCTGACTTTGACATTCCTTTCTCTAATGAAAAAGAAGCTAATAACACTGAACAGTCTTCTGTAGAAGAGATGGAAATTCCACCCACTTATTTTACACGGAAAGAACAAATAGAATAAGATTTGAGAGAGAGAAATACCTCTAGGCTTGGTTAAGAGAAATTTTGATACTGGAGTCCCAGTAGCAATATACAGTAAAACCCTTTGCTTTTAATTGCTGAACAATTGTGATGGAAATGGTGTGAGTAAAATGGAATGTCCTTCCAAAACAAGAGCAAGAAAGGCGTCTCCTGTGTGATAATAAATAACAAGGGGTAAAGTGGTGCACTTGTGATTTTGGTTTTTTTCCTGCTAGTGTCCCTTGCATTGTGTCTTTTAAGGCAGTAGCACAAATTCTGTGTCCACATGTGTGTACACACAAATGCTATTTTTTTTTTTACTGTGTATATATGTGTATATATATATATATATATACACACATATATACACAGTAAAACTTTGCAGTAGTCTGTGTTTACAGATGTATTGTATTATTTGAAATGAACCAAAAAGTGGGTCAATTGACAAATGACTTGTATTTGGATACGTTCCTATCAGTGAGATTTGCTTTCACATAATTTGTTTTTGTAAATTCTTGTGACCAGACACCCAATTCCTGCTGCTGATACATCAATTTTGGTTTGAAAAGATTCAGTTCCACAGGGACTTCCCTCAAACAAAGCTAATCTTTCCAAGCAGCACCTAGAGGTGACTGCTTCCAGCTGACACAGTATGTGCCAGGACAGTAAAACTGTTTCAGACCTTATATGCTTGGGACCTGCCTGCAGACTCTTTCAGCCTTCTACTGTAGGGTTTCTTTACCTTGCTGAGTCACCTATTGACAGTCACAGATTACATGTGTCCTGTTCCTTCTATAGATGTTGGCACTGAATTAATTTGCCTCCCAGCACTACATAAAAGGGTATCCCTCTAGACAAATTTGAATTGGGTCAATGTTAGGAAAAGGTTTTTTTACCGAAAGAGTGATAAAGTACTGGAATTGTCTGCCCAGGGAGGTGGTGGAGTCACCATCCCTGGATGTGTTTAAAAAAAGACTGTCTCTCAGTGCCATGGTTTAGTTGAGGTGGTTTTAGGGCATGGGTTGAACTGGATGATCCTAAAGGTCTCTTCCAACCTTGTGATTCTGTGTGAGCTCTTCCATATACACGATATGAAAAACTGACTTTTGAATTTTATCACTATTTATTTAACAAGCCTGGTAGGAATACGGATCAGAAAACAGCTGGCTGTAGCCCCTGAGATCCCTACAAATTATGTTACTGAATTATGTGACATATGGATTATGTTCTTTTAAAAAATTTGTTACACATCATAATTCCAATTATATTTGGAGTTGAAAAGGAAACAAAAAAACCTCCAACCCCAAAACAACAAAACCCTCTTTCATATATGTAACTAGATTTTTTTCTTTCAAAGTGCACAAAATTTTGGTTTTTTTTCTACTTTGGAAATCAGCTGGAAAATTCCTTTTAATTGGGATTACAACAGACATTTTTCTGGCACTGAGTCAGTTTGAAAATGCCATTGCTCGTGTCTCTTGAGTGTTAAGGGAAAAGTATAGGAATGCTATACTGAGAATGTGAATTGTGATCTTGAGATGTGCTAAGAATGTGGTTGTGTGATCTTGTCTGATGTGGAAGGAACTTTCTTTTAGGTGGATGGAAGGTTAAATACATCTTTATGATTCTGGGTTTACAGCAAATCATAAAGTTATTAATGGCCAAGGTTTATTAATGATGTGTGCAACACAGAATTATAGCTTCATCAGGCTGTTCTGTTCTGGGTCTGAATTGTAATTCATCCTGGCTTTGAGATGGGTATTGCCATCTAAGCCTGATTATTCTGGAAAACTTGAAAGTTTTATTATTTCTATAGGCCTAACTGTTCTCATTGGGTTGTTTTGCTATAGTTGAACAGCCGAAGCAAGGAGAGATGGTCTTAAATTAGGAGGGCTTTTGTGGAAAGCAAGAAGAGGGAAGCTTTGTGGCGTGTCTAATTTGAGCATTAATCTTTAATTTCTTGAGAGTTAAGTGTGAGATGGTCCTAAATCCTGAGTCTAGGAGTACTGGAGACTGGCTAGGCTATGTCTCCTCCCAGGGGAAGGCAATGCTATTGCACTTGATAAAAATACAAGACCCTCAATAGTTATAGTGTCTGTACTAAAAAAAAAAACAAACCAACAAAAAAACCAAAAACCAAAAACCAAAAAACAAAACCACCAAAAAAACCCCTAAAAGGTAAAAGTTGAAAGTTTTGCTAACAAATCTTTAGTTCTTGTAGATGCAGTGCAAGTGGTATCTTTCTATTTTCTCAGTCTCTGGCAAAATACTTGTTGAGTAATAATACATGAGAGATCTATAGATAATTTTAAGCAGAGAAGTGAAAGAATGAATACTACTCAAATTCATTTGAGAAAGACATCCACAAAATACCATTACATACAATGTCCTTTGCTGCTTATAAATACAATTCTGTAACAGGTCAGTAGCCATGGCATTTAATTGCCAGCTGCCTTTAAACCTTGAGCAGGTCAGCAGAGACACAATGCTATCAGGGATAATTTGTCATTTATGTATTTCCATGGAGTGATATATAATGTCTTACTGAGAAAGGTCCTTGTGGGTGTCAAATACTGCTACTGGCTGTAATGGAAATAAAGGAAAATAAAAAAAAAAGCTGGCAAATAGATGTTTCTGTAAATGTAACTTTCAGTTTGCAAGTAGCCTTGCAGCTAAAAGATAATTCCACCTCTGCTGAGGGGAAGTAAAGAGGTGGCAGGTGAACAATTCAACCTCTGTGTTATTTATTGATTGAAAACAATTCCTGGCATGTGTGCTGCTTCTGAAATTTATTAAAGCCACTGGAACATCCAGAGTGTGATATACACAAACTTGCTCTCTTCCCTCTTCGAATTTCAATTTTTAAGTGCTTCCTAGAGACAGATATAGAATCAGTCATCGTGTCTGGCATGTGGTGTGTATTTAGGGCTGGAGCCAAAACTTATCAAAGTTGTTGGTTGTCTTTCAATTGACTTCAACTGGCTTCAGCTCAAGCCTTCAAGAAAAAGAAAAGAAAAAAGAAAAAAATATGACTGCATGTGGTTCAGTCTAAAAGAACTAAAACAAACCCAAATCTTGCTTAACCTCTCAAAATAAGTGGAGCTAGGGTAGATGAAGAGACCTCCATAAAACTGGAGTGTTGTGGATGAAGATCTTTGTCTCTCTGTGGCTGCAAATCCCCAGCTCCTGGTGCTGCATGGCCAAGCTGGAGGGCAGGAATTCAGGTTTTGTGCTCATCCCTGTGCTCCTCCTGCATGGGAAGGATGGATGCCAGATGCCTGGAGTTAGGGATGTTTGTCACATGTGTGTTGACTCTGCTGGTGCCACCAGCTGCCACAAACCTTGTGCCACACGTGATGGGATTCTCTCACATCTTGGGCAATTGCTTTGGTCATAGGTAATTTTTGCTACAGAGGAGGGCGCTTTAACAGAATTTACATCATTATCTTTCTGTTGTGAGGAACTCCTGCCAGTAGTGAAACCACACTCAGTAATTGAAATTCCTCATGGCTTTCCCTTGGCTGAGAGGGGTGACAATATTTATAACTTCTAAATAAATTTGTCTTCCCTGGGTCTGAAGTTTTTCTCCAGACAAGGGAAAGGATTTGGGGAGAAAAGGGGCTATTTTCTCTTTCAATTAATGTTTAAAAAAAAAAAACACGAGAAAAAAAAAAAAGAAAAAAAAGGTAGGTCATAATGGCCTTTGAAAGGTGGAAGTACAGAGAAGTTCAGTGCTCTGCAGTGATGCCAGCTACAGCACTGGGGAATGCAGTGCTGTAGTAAACATCAGGAAATGGTGACCCAGTTTTGGGATATCATTTTAGAAGATATATTTAAGCTGTTGCATCCTCAAATGTGGAACAGAATATTCCCTTTTATGCTCTCAAGGGACAGAAAATCTCATGTAGTGCAGGATGAGTTTTTCTTCTAATCTGTTTTTATCTTTCTATAGCTTTCTAACTTCTCTGTGATGGCTTTCTGTCTCTGAGTTAGTGTTTCTCCTCTACCAGAGACAATCTCTGCATTTTATCTCAAACACTGGTGTCACATACTCAGCTCAAACCAGGACAAGGGTCTGCTATACCATATATGTCCCAAGGCCAGAAGATTTGCGCTGGTCTCAGGTTATTAATGAACACACCAGGTCTTTGGTATAAGACCCTTTCTTTCTTTCTTTCTTTCTTTCTTTCTTTCTTTCTTTCTTTCTTTCTTTCTTTCTTTCTTTCTTTCTTTCTTTCTTTCTTTCTTTCTTTCTTTCTTCCTTTCTTCCTTCCTTCCTTTCTTCCTTCCTTCCTTCCTTCCTTCCTTCCTTCCTTCTTCTCTTTCTCTTGAAGAATGCACTTTATTCTTAAAGAGAAAAAATGTGATACAATATTTGACATTGACAGCTCATGAGATACGACCCTGATTCTATTCTTATTCCTAATGGGACTGACACTACATCCTCTACTTATTGTTCAGATAGGTTCAAGAAATTTATCTCTTCTTGCATCTTGGTGGCAGAGAGGATGTGCTGTGATGATTTCGTACTTGGCAGGTGGTACAGGACATATGGCTTTTGCATTTCATTATTGCTGCTGGCAGAACAGAGCCAAAAAGATGGATGAACTGTTTGTGGGATTGCCTCCTATTCGTTTTGCTCTCTCACCCAGGCATATTTTCCTCCTTGCACACATCCTTGCAGACCTGCTCCAGCAGAAGCTTCTCCCCTGGTAGAATAGTATTAAAATGTCACAAATGATGTCTGAAGTTCCTCTAGATGAGCTTTCCAAGTAGGCTGCTTTAATTCTCAGAAGCATTTTGTGCATTCTAGTTCAAAAGATTGTGTTTGTGCCTTGGTAGGATTTCATCAGGGAAAGGATGAGGTGGTGCCTTCCAAAGTAAAGGTGTTTCAGTTTGCTTTGATTTTCCAGCAGGAAATGCCTGGGCAAAAAAAGGATCATGCTTTGCTGCAGGGTGTCACGTTGCTCCTGTTGGGGCATGCTTTGTTTTGCTGCTGACTTCCCTGCTTTGCTTCTGATTGTGGACATCACTGGAATTATGGACCCTAAAAATGCTGAAATCTGGCAACCCTGGCAACAAAAATAATTTTTTTGCTTTATAAACACACACCCATCCCATATTTTTTTTTGATGCTGCCACTCTTTTGTGTTTGCTTTTTTCTTGTTTTTGTCACAGCTTGCAAAGGCAAACTGGCACCTGCTCCAGATGCCCCTGTTTACTAGGACTTTGGAAAGGAAAGAGGCTGGATCAGGAGCCTGAGAAACCTCCATCCTTGGAGCTGGGCAGAGAATGGCTCAATACTCCTTGTGCTAAATGACCAGACCTGCTCAAGGCAGGTCAAGACACCCCATGTTCCCTTCCATCCAGGTGATCCTGGGATCTTCTGATACCATAATCTATTTCTCACATAGTTTCACCCACTCTCTCCTTGTAAATATCCTCTGAAAGAATATTCTCCCATCTTCATGATCATGTACAGTATGTTTTTGAAGTTTCTAGAAGTTTTTTTCAGCAATGGCAACAAGACTGGTGAAGGGTTTAGAAAACATATCTTATGACAAACAGCTGAGGGAACTGGTTTTGTTTAGTCTTGAGAAAAGGAGGCTCAGGGGGAGCCCCATTGCTCTCTAAAACTCCCTGAAAGGAAGTTGCAGTGAGGTGGGGACCCATTTCTTCTGCTGTGCCTTCAGTGAAAGAACCAGAAAAATGGCCTTAAACTGAGACAGGGAAAATTCAGATTAGATACTTGAAAAAAAAATTCTCTGTTTGGGTAGTTAGGCATTGGAATAGGTTGCCCATGGAGGTGATGGAGTCACCATCCCTGGAAGTGTGTAAGAGGCATCTGGAGATGGTGCTGGGTGACGTGGTTTGGTGGTTTAGGAGTAACAGTGGCAGTACTGGGTAGATGATTGGACAGGATGATCTTAAAGATCTCTTCCAACCTTGATGAATCTATCCTCCAGACAACTTACATTTTCTAACTATATATCCCCAGATTTTCACCTATTTGTATTTTTATTGTATTCTGATATTTATTATCAGATGAGGGACCACAAGGTACAACTCAATATTTTAAGGAAAATCTCATAGAAGAGATGATTTTAAAGAACAGCCACAGCTTTATTTTTGAAATCTGGGCTTGTCACATAGATATTCTGTCTCTGGATGCCATTAGGATACTATCGAAACTTTGTATGAAACAGTGATATTTATTTTATTTAATAATAGAAAAAAATCCTTGTATTAAAAAACCCCATAAATTCCAAAAAGGTTGAGAAAAGCACTGCTAATATTTCATGTGAAATGAAGGGCCACAAAAAATGGATGAGGACCAAGAACTACTAGCAACTCTTCAGGATCCATTAATGCAGAGACAGCTACAAGATTAGGACATAATTATCCAACATAATACCAATTCAAGTAAACAAGCATTTCTTTTACTATTCCCATTAGAAGCAGCTTGCAATTTCACAAATGCTACAGCTTTCTCATGAAAACCACTGCAAAACTCTCAGTGAGGCAGATAGGTAAATTGGCTTTAAAATTCTACCATCTGGAGACAATCTGGAAAATTGGTCTTTAAAAGGGATAACAATAATACCTAAAGAAGCTGTCATCTATTTTTCATCTCCAACTGCTATTCTCAGTGCAGTCTAGGCTGGAATATGGCAAATACTTTTATTGAATTCTTGTTCCTCTACACTAAGCATGATACCTTTGGTGTATGTTCATGATTTGTGGCTTTGCAGCAAGAAAATTTAGCCACACAGTTTTCTTTTTGACATTTTTATAACTAAAAAAAATACCTGAAATGGCAAAGAAGAGGAAAAAAAAATGGACTAACTAAGCAAAAAAAGAGAAATCTAAATTAACTAAAAATGAAAAAGAGTGTGATGGGGCAAAAATTGGTGATGTCAAATCTTCAGTGTTACTGTTATAAAGAGATACTCATAGAGACATAAGCTTTGTCCCGTTGAGCAAAGCTGTGGGTAAAATACGTTCCTGTAATGTTAATTTAAAAATATCTGTATTAAAGTTGATGGCATATATATTTCTGGATCATAACTGGTTATAGCAGCCAATGAGTATGCAGATACATGAGATGAAATACCTAATCTGATGTCAGGGGCATTTACCTGGCATGAGACAGGTAAATTATGGTATGGCCAACCTTAGATTTTGCCCCGGCGGTTACTCTGTTGTGTAGCTAGCTTGATTTTTTGTTAGCTTAAGCAAGCAGGTTTTTTTCTCCCTTTTCCTGGCCTTGGACACTCTGTAATCCTTCGCAGCTTTTGTTTTTTCTTAAGCTGTTTGGCTTGGTTTAGGTCCTAGAGATCAGACAGTCGACGGGAGACAATTGGCCGGGACCAAGGTGGGAGACCTTGGAAAAGCCAACCCAGCCAAAGAAAGGACCCAGTTTTTGTCTGTGGTTTAGAGGAGACCAATATCAGAGAATCACCAGGTTCCTATCTGTTTTTGACCAAGCTGCTGTGTGAATCTTTTGTTTTTTCTTCCCTGAGACAAAGGCCGGGTGCCATTTTAGGAAGGGCGGGCACCATTTTGTTCCTCCCTGCCGCATGGTTGGCCCTTTTTTCCCCTTTCTCTTGCTTTTTATTTTTTTTCTTTTGTTCTGCTCTGTGTGTGTGTCTATGTGTGAGGCAAGGTTCAGTATCTAGCACCTATTCATTTTTTCTATGTCTCATGGACACTTGATTTGTCAATATATAGCTTTTTTCACTTTCATCCACAAGCATTCATTTTCTCAGGGGCAGAAAGGGATTGTTGGAACCCCATTTTTTGTTACTGGAGACACTTGTTCCAGAATGTTCTCTCCTAAACTTGTCTCTAAACCAAGAGAGCCCTGAACCACTCTTCCCTCTGTCTTTCCTCTTGTCTTCCTGCACTGGCATAGTCCTGAGCTTTATAGGAGTTTGTACAGACCCCAACAGTAAATTTCGGTGTAGCCTTTTAAGATGGCTCATTGTGGTCAGGCTTTTCTGCAGGGGCTTGAAATCCACACCTGTATATTAACATTTAAGCCCCTCTCAAGGCTTTTTTCATGTGGCTTCAGAGATGAGAGAAAACAGTTTGGAAATCACATTACTGGTTGTGCTGTTGCCTTTTTACCTCCTGCAAGCTACTAGTAAGTGATATTAATAAAAATGGAAGGGAGGTCTCCTTTTCATGGGGATGTACCTTTCAAGTTAGTGAAATTTGCTGACTTAGAACCTGGTGTTAGCGAAAATGAAAGCTCTTCACAAGTTATCCATTATGGCTTTGCAGGTGATAAACAAGGCAGATCTTCTAGGCAGAACTCTCACAATATTGTTCAAGTTGTGCAATTTATTTTTTATAAATCGTTGGAGTAATTTTATCCACAAATGATAACTACATTTTTATCCTTTTTAGAGAACAGGTGTCTAATATGCTATGATACAGCACCAGCGCCCAGCACTCAGGTTAAAGAAAAATCTAAAATCAAATGCTTACTTTTGGGTAACTGAATTTCTGTTAGACCTGAATGCTGTTTTTTTCTGCAGCCTGTTTTCTCAGTAAACACCTTCTGAATGTGGCTTCAAATCAAGATTTGAAAATTTATTGGACCATTTCTTAACCTTGAGTGAGAAGACATGGGTTAATTTATTAGTAGGGATTTTTTCCCTATCTTACACAGGAGGAAAGTCCCTTCTTTGCTTTGGGGTTGACACACAAGTTGTACATGGGAAGAGTTGTCAAGATGATTGTCAGTAAACCAGTCTAAGCCAGATAAGGTGTCTGTACAGACTGGTTTTCAACCCAGAGAATAAGTATGAGATAGATTCAGCAATTCTATCTGAAAGGCTATGGTTTGCTTGGAGATGGTTTCACGTTTCCTGAAGAAATTTTTTTTCTGACAACTCTGGAGGGCAGCATTGCACTTTGGATGGCAGAAGGCTTGCTCTTAGCTCCTTCATTAACGCAAAAATGAAATAAATGATTTTTTTTTTAAAGCATGTGTGTGTGGGAAGGGGTACAGGAACAAAATGAATGAGAGAGAAACAAACCGAGGAAAAAAGTAAAAGAAACACTAACCCAGAAAACAAGAGTGGGGGGGGGAGGGAGGAAGGTGTATTTGTTTTTTGGGTTTGTGCTGTCTATTCCTTACACATTCCTTCAGAGTGTGTATAGTACCAAGGAATTGAGATCTTCCTGGACATGCTATACTGGATAACCTCTTGAAATGGAAAACCACTATTACTTTAACTTCTGTGTGATGATCTATTAATTTTTGCCTGTCCATCTTCTTACCTTATGTGTTTCTATACAGCCACCCAGAGTATTCATTTTAAGCCACAGCTATTAAAAGTTTAAATTGGAAGCCTGTTTTGCCTGCAAGTAGCCTCTTAAAACAAGCTGAATAATCACCCTTTTAGTCCTGCAATGCCTCATGAGAGCTGTATTAGCAATGACCCAGGGCAGCAGGGAGGAGTAGGAGGAGGTTGAAAGCCCTCTCCCTTTCTCTTCTCTTCTTTTTCTCTCTTCTCTTTCCTTTTTTTCTTTTTTCTTTTCTTCTTAATAACTTCCTGATAGTTCCAGCTATGGTTAGCAGAGACTGGGAAAGGTGATCTGTTTCAAGACATCTTGGGAACTTGGAATGTGTGGTAGGGGGTTGGTCAGGCCTTGCTCTGGTGAGGTGCTGTCCTGCCCCCATCCATACCCTTCATCCCCACAGTGTCTGTCAATCATGGCATGGAGGCAGAACACCCCCAGTGTTGCCTAACTCCGTCCCTGAGTGGCCAAGAGACTGAAAATCCCACCTGGGAAGAAGGCTTTGAGAAGCCTGGCCATGAGGTGTAGTAGAATAGTTTGTAAGTGTAGGAGAATAGTTTGTAAGGATAGTGTAGAAGGCAATATTTCCCAATGAATTACAGCTGTACTGATTGCAGAGAAGCAGAGACATCTGTGCCTGTCCAATGAGGAGGGGGGTCATAAAAAGAGGGGTTAGGTAGTTGGGATTGAGTTGGAGCTTGAGAACCAGAGTCTGCTGCAATTTGGGATGGAGTGTGCTGGCTGTGCTGTTGAGGAGGAAGGGATATGTGGTCGTGCAAGGGACAGATGAGGTAAGAAGATGCTGTGTGAGGGATACACAGGGTTGGATGGTTAGGTAAGGGAAAGATTTGGGTTTAGCCAGGCATGCAGAAGGAAACTTGCAGAGATGAGAGAAGGAGTCAGTACTGTGTGAAGTAGCTAATGAGGGAAAGAGTCAGAGTTGCCTGAGAGAAGTTCATTGAAAGAAGGTATGAAAAGATTTTAATAGAAGACTGGTGTTGGTGCCAGTTGTGTCTGTCTTGACACAATTGTAACAATGCAATTGTTGTAAGCATGTTGTTCTTTTACTCTGCCTTCATCTTGAAGCTTTCTGCTGCTGGAACCCAGGAGCTGGTAGTTATGTCTGTTTTTCTATATCTTTTGTACCTTTCTGTTTTTCTCCCTGTCTTCCCATGGAGCATAACATTGACTTGATTATAAGGTCTTCTGTGTTCTAAGTGTACACTGGGATAAGTGATGTTATGCTGTTTTTACTCGTTTGCCAATGTTCCTTAATTTTCTATAGTTTGCCAGTAAACTTCTGTGTATTTTTATCTCTTGAGAATATTTATTGCAATTTTCTCCTTTGCCCTTGCCCAGAGCAAAGAAATCTTGGTTTAGCTCTAGGTTTGAGTGACTGGGGTGTAACAAAGGATGTTCTCAAACTTTCTCTAAATGAGTTTACATGATATGAAGCTGTGGCACTTCTTAAAGGTATAATCAAAGTGCTCACAATCCAGAGTCAGGTCTGAATATGGATGCTTAAAGCCTGCCTTGTTATTTCAGCTGAAATTCAGTATAGTTCCCTTCCCATGTGATGCCTTTCTCTCAGTATCTGATTTTGATTTGCCTCAGGCCACTTCATGTCAATGTCCTCTCTGCCTGACTCGCAAGAATGTTCAGGTGCTATTCAGGTTTGCAATGATGGTGCTGTGGAAATGGTAGTGGAACAAGCTCCTGGGATTTCTGGCGGTTTTTATCTTGTCCAGAGTCACATAGGAATTTGGTAAAAGAAACTTTTCTTTCCTGAATAGACTTTTTAAGTCTAGAAAGCCACACTTTTTTTTTTCTCCCCCCACCCCCCTGAATAACTTAGGTTGGGACAAGTTTCTTAGGCTGCAAATAACTTAAGGGAAAGAAAGAAAATATCTTGGGTGATGAGACCAAGGTTGGAGGCCATGGTCAACCCAATGCAGCAAGAGGACCTGGGTCTGGTATCTTGCATGTCAGGTGAGACCTGGATTGTTGATAGCCTCAGGCTTTGTGTTTCCTTTCACTTGTTTATGAAAAAAATAAATCCAGAGTTTAAGACTTGTCCTGACATAATGTACAAACATAAGGATGAGTCTTTACATTTGAATAGCAACCTTGTCAATGGCATTGATTTAATTTAAATGAGAAGTGATTCTTTCCTCATATATGGGGGAAACTTTTGGAGAGAAAGAGGCAACAGAGGAAATGTTTTGCTTTGGCCAAAAGTACAGATTGGGCAGGGTATGAAAGACCACATGAAGATTAATTACTTTACTGTTGAAATTTAGCTTGACTGCACAAGGTTTAATTATTTAATCATAGTACTGTCTTTAGCTGTTGAGGCCAGGAATGTAGTGATTCTGGTCCCTTTCCTACCCTCCTATGTTTAATTAATGTGATATCTTGTACTTAACCCTCCTGCTCTCTGACTAGGAAGAGGGATTAAAATTTTATTTCTTGGCATGATGTCTTATCCTTGTGCCTTTTGTGTGTCTCATGCCAGTTTTAACAGAGGATTACACTCATCACGATTGATGGAGTGTTGTGATTTATTGAAAGCTCTGGCAAGTTATTATTGTTTATTCACTCAAATTCCAGAAGAGTCTAGAAGCTTTGAAATGGGATTAATGGGTTTATAAGAACTCTACAAGACTGCTTCCTGGTTTTCTGTTTCAGTGTCTCTTCCTTTCTTTGATAGATATTTTTCTCCCTTGACAACTTAGTTTTATTGTGGTTTGATTCAAGCTTTAAATAACACCTTTCTTCTACTCCAAGCTTCTTTCAAACTTGCATTGAAAGGACAAAAGCATCTTAGGCCCAGTGAGACTTAGGAGCAGAATGTACTGAAGTTACAGAGAGCTTTCTATAGACTTTGGTTGGCCTGAAGGGTATCTGTCAGCAGATGTTTAACAGGGTGCAGCATTTCAAGGTGTGTGATTTTGCGCAAGTGATGCTGCTTTGCTTTGCCAGAGTGCCTGGTGAGCCCAACTTACTCCTGTTTTCCTAAGGACACTGCTTGTGGGTTGCCTGGCCACTTGTCTGGTCCTTTTACTTGATGAAATATCATCACAGTGTACTACAGCTTTTGTTTTTGAGTAATAGCAATACAGTGTTCTTGTGTAATGACTTACTTGTGCAGCTTTGCAACCCATC
>VWZS01006027.1:540794-560340 GCA_013397075.1 Rhabdornis inornatus | reverse complement strand
TTTTTTAGTGAGGAGGGAAGAAGCCAGCCACAGAAGTGCATCTTCTGTAGGAAGCTGCTAGAAGTTTCTTCTGTGCCTGTCAAAGCCAATTGAAGGCTGGCTCTGAAAACAGGCATACTACTAAGTGTGGTGCTGGTGGGGACTGCATGATCAGCAGTGAGGCATGAACAGAGAAAGAAAACCTTTGCTTCCAGAGGTAGGAGAAAAGGACCATTGCTTTTCTACTAGAGCAGCCTCATCCTTCAAAAAACTGTACCCCATGAACCAAATGGCCCATAAAAACAGTTGAGGGAAGACTGCTTTGCCCGTGGGAGGGGGACTCATGTTGCAGCAGGTTTGGGTTGAGACTATTACTTGTGGAAATTAGAACCAGGTTGAAGTTCACAGAGAACTGTCTCCCATGGGAAGGACCCCATGGCATATAGAAGAGACTTCTCTTCCTAAGTGAACTAAAGAAAGATTTTTTTTTTTTAAGTGGCAAACTGACTAAAAACCCCCATGTTTTGTCTTCCTGCGCTGTTGGTAGAAAAGAAAGAAGGGCTGGGGGGAAGGTGTTCTAAAGGCTTATTTTAGTTCTCATTATCCTCTTTTAATTCTGTTAATAAAACTTACTTCATACCTTTCAAAATTTTGAGCCCGTTTTGCCCTTAGAATGTTTTCTCCTAATCCTTATCTCACCCCATGATCCTTTTAATTTCTTTTTGTTTCCCCCATCTCTGCTCAACTATAGCAGAGGAGAATGAGTGAATGACTTTTCGTGGGTGCACTGGTGTTTGGCCAGTGTCAAACCATGACATCCTTGTTTCAAAATGTTGGTGTAGGTACCAATTTATAACTGAGTAGTTGTCTGCCTGCCAGCTGTCCTGAGGTTGTGCCTCCCAGCTGATCACATTTAACCCAAGCTGTTTTCCATTTTCCTGACTTTTTATGAGACAGGGTTTGAACTTTGGATGCTGTCTCCCACCATCCTGGGAAATATCAGTAGTGCTGTATGCATAGTTTATTGGTTCCTTAGCTGATTCAAAACTTAGAAGTGAACTAGAGATTTGCTGGCAGTATGTGAGTCAGGAACCAGAAGAGACTGAAGCAATCCAATTTCTGTGGCACCTCATTAGTAATATTTATTGCACCTTGACTCACATGGCATTGTTCATTCATCAAGCTTGCACTGGATGTTGATAGTTCCAGGGCTGTATCTGTCTAACGAGGCAAAATTTTGTTCCTCTACTTAATATCTTGTTTTCTATTTACAACTTGCCTTTAAAACAAGATTTCTTATTTCATCAGCACAAGGGATATTATTGTTGCAGTGATCTTATTGGTTGCATCTTATCTAACTTCCAGAGAAATGGCATCTTTAGCTAAATGGCAATGCTTATTGATAGAGTGGGACCTCAGCTTTCAAAAATACATACTTCATGGCAGGATTTAGTGTATTCCTTCAACATATTGAAGCTTTTCTTGGGACCTCAGCCCAGTATGCAAGGCATAATAATTTTACAAATGAATACAACATTTTCTGAAGTGAGATATTGACCAGCTATTGGCAACTAGTACCTAAATGCCATGTATCTTAATCCCTGGTGTTCCTTTGCAGTGAATGCCAGGGAAAAATATAAAGTACATACATTCAAGTATGAGAAGAACTACTCAGAGTATGAGCTCAGATTGCTGGGACAATTATCAGTCTGTCACACTGGTAAAATTCCAGTCAGATGGTGTTGGAAGCAGTAATAAGGTTTAGATGCCTCCAGGGCTCTCTCAAAACATACTGGTTGGTGTCTGCCTGGTGACCTTGTTCATGATACCAATCCATTAAAGCTCCAAGCAAATATTCTTCCCTCATCAGGTACTGGTGCTGTGGGAAGGCAAATTAAGTGTTTTTGTGGAGGGAAAGCCACTTACTTGGAGTTAACAGCAGTAAAGCAGCACTATACTGGCAATGGTAAACAACACTTTCTAAACTCTCCCTTTAACTCCAGGGTTGCTTTGGGACTCTGGATGTCTGGGGGCCCATGTGTACTTTGGGTATACTGATATGGCATTACCAGGCAGACAGAAATTCACTCCTGGACTGTGAATGGACACAAATCATTAATTTGGTCACAGCATGATGCTTGTTCTATCCTCTGCAGAAAAGGACAGATCATGCTTTTTTTTTCCTAAGTACTACTTTTCCACTTTCCTGATTAGCTTCACTTGCTGCTTGTCACGGACAGATCATGCAGTCCCATATGCATTTGGCAAGTCCACCTCTGGATGTCCAGGGTTGCTTTTTCTTGGCTATGGTGAGGGATGCTCCTGTGCTTGGTTGTGTTGCATTGGTGTGTCTATCAGTGTGAAAGTCTCCAAGCCCTCAGGGGTCTCCTGCTGCTCCCATGGGAACCCTGAACTAGGCAATCACTCATCCTTGTCCAAGGAGCGAGCTGCTCTGCTTTCCTTTCGGCATTGGGATGGGGTAAAGGGCACTTGGTGGATAGGTTCAGCTTCCAAAATTCCTGTCTCTGCAAAGTGGCAGCACACTTCCCGTTTCTCCTGTTAAGTATGTGCTTTTGCAAGGCTGTTTAGAACAGATTTCCCTCAGGAGAATCTGAGGAAGCTGCCTCACTTTAGGGGAACTAAGTACAGTCCTGTTCTTGTACTGTAGAACAAGGGGCACAAGCTTAAATGCCTTTTTAGTGAAGAGACACATCTCCAAAGGTAGAACAAACCCACCTTAGACAAGCTCTTTTCCCTTTCTGAGGGGGAAACCATGCTGCTTTTTTGTTCCCCCCCTTTTATCTCAGGGCAGGTGACTGCACTGGAAACTATGCTGGTGTTTTAGGGCTGCTGTAGTTTAGAGATTTTCTCTACTTTATTACATTTATTTTCTAACTTAAAAAATCCTTATTGAAATATTCTACTATTGTTTGCTCAGCCTCAGAGAACTAAGATTTTTGCAGTGCAGATGGAAAAGCAGAGGGTGTATGGGACTTCACGGTTCTGCCCACACAAAATAAAATTTTTACACTTAGTTAAAAGTGAATTTTTGTTTGTGGAGTTGATAAGTATGATTATTTGTCTGGAGTAGCATATGTTTCTGTTTTTGCTAGGTCAAAGTGGGATCTGGAACAGAAGATGAGCTTTCTGTGACATAGAAGTTGGGGAAACTAGGTTAGACATTGGTAGATTTACAGTTCTGGAAAGCAATAAAGAAGGTTCTCTGCTGCATTGATACTTTTCTCCTGTCACTTAAACCCATAAAGGTTAAAAAGATTTCCCCATCTGAAAGAACATGGAGCCATTTCTGCTATCCACATATATAGAGAAGGTAGGCAGCTGGGATGAGAATTAGAGGACTACAGGCAATTCCCCTGCTCCAAGTAAATGGATAATAAATCAGAAACTGGTAACCAGAGCCTGTAGCAGAGGAGGAATTTTTATTTTAATCTTTAGAAACTGTCCAGCAACTGAGCAGATATTCTTCTGAAAACTTTAACCAGAAACTAGCTTAATCCTGGAGTGGTGTAGCCTTTCTAAAATGGGATGCTGCTTTAGGACCTAAGGTTTACTTGATTTCTGGGTTGGTTTTGTTATATTATACTTTGAGCTCAGATAGTATGGAGGTTTTATAGAAGGAAACTCCTTTGCTCCCAGGTATTTCTGACTTTCTTACATTGGTCACCAGTCCTTGTAGCGATTGAATCATGGGCACCATTGTGATGCAGCAGAATTGCTTTATTAAGCATGTGTGAGCTTTTCATGTTTTTGCTGTTTCCAATGCAGCTGAGCAGGAGACTAACCAACATGCAAACAAATGGCAGAGCAGGATGTTTCTTGCAAACACTCTCTCACATCCCACAGCAACCTGCATTGAAATTGGCAATTAGAGCATTCTCACAGAAGTATTTATGGTTTGGCCATGTTCCTTTGGTGTGTTCCTTTGGCATGGTCCTCTGCTTTCTCATGCAGATGTGAAGGTGGAGCAGCAGTCACATCTGCAGTCCTCTGTCCATGTCAGCAGCAAACACGGTGATGGGTGACACACAGACCAGAGATCAGCGTTCTGTGTGGCTGCTGGGAGCTATATCCTCTGGGAATGACAGATGTATGTAATGTAGGTTACAAAATTTGTTGAACCTTTTGATGAATATGCCTGAAGTATTTGTCATTAAACCAAAAGGATCAGAGGGTGTTATTATTAAAGATTCAGACAAGCATATATTTTAATTATTATTCCCTTGCTTCCTGTGGGATTTTGGCATGGGAAATAGAAGCATTCACTGGGGTGGTAAGATCTGTTTAAAAGTTGTATTTTGAAGATTGCATACAAAAGGAATTTGGGGAATAAAAAGTGACCAAATGACATTAATTTTTAATCAAAACAATTGCTCCCAGAGATCTCTGAATCAATTTTTCTTTTTTGTGGAACCCAAACTATGAATAAACTCTATTAAAAAATCACTAATAAGATTGTGGGACTTTTTTTTTTTTTTGTGATAACTGTGTTCAGGGAATATGTATATTTGCAGTAGTTTTGTAGGTGCTTGTATGAGTAGGAATTACAGCAGGAGGAAATCTGCACAAAGGACCACTGCAGATTTACTGACTGGTACTTTTTAAAGAGAATGCAGCATTTTCCAAATCCTATTTCTTGTTTGTTTTCTGATATGATATTCTGGTATCTCTTGGAAGGCTCCTGGTGTTAACACTTCTATCAGAGCTCAGTTCCAAGCTTTGGCACTCTGTGATGGGTTCTTGGCTGGTGTTCCACTGCGTGGTCCATGGGGAGGCTTCCTGGGGTGTAACTCTTGCAGTGTTCTTGCATGTGGTAAAGCAATATTCTTCCTGCCTGAGCCTTTAAGATGCTCAATAGCTCATGTTTCTGGACATCAAAAATGCTCCTTTGTGAACCTGGCTATTTTAGACACAGGGAAAAGTGCTTGCTGGAGAGGGGCTAGAGGTATTTTTTCCAAAGGAGTCGCTGACCAGAGCCTGCATTGGATGGGGTACATGGGTGTGTACCCATTGTGTGTGGCAGAAAACCCAAAGCTGCTGTGTGGGACAGGAAGAACCTATGGGGGGGGGGGGGGGCTGCTATGCTCACCTCACCCTAATGTCTCTGCTTGTGGGGGTTGGGATTTCTTAGGATTTAGCTGTAGAAGGGTAGCTAGAAACCTGCTTGCATGTATTAAGATTTTGAAATAATTAATTGCTGTGGTTTTTCCTTCTGGATGCTGATTCTGGAATGTACTGTGTGAGCTAGCATTGATTGCTGCTTAATTATGTGTTAATAAATCAATTAACCACTCAATCATGACTTGATTTAAAACATGTTGAATGAGTAGTTTTACCCTGGTGAGCAGCAACACTGCATCTGGCAGAATGTGCTTGATCCAGGCACATCAGCAATATTCTATCACCTGAGTGATGACAGAAACTGAAATTATGCCATCTCCTTGATTGTTGCAGAAAAATCCTTTTGTGGCCAATGAGACTGTTCTTGGCCATAGGGAAGCACTTTCTCTAACTTGTTTCTGCTGGTTCTTTTGAAAGACCTGACACCCAATGACTTATAAGGCAATCACCATACCTGGAAGTATTGAAGAAACATGCAGATGTATTGTTCAGGGACAAAATTTAGCTGTGGACATGAAAGTGTTAGGTTAGTGGTTGCATTTGATCTTAAAGGTATTTTCCAACTTTAATGATTCTGTGATAGTTGAATAAATTATAATTTATGCTTGGGAAGTGTCATTCCCAAAGTGATTGTTGAACTTGTGCAAGCAGGGCTAAACCCCCCATAAGTTCATCTGAACAAATCAGTAAGATATTACATTAGATAAGTTAATAATTACTGATTTATTTCTTTGCTTCTCCTGCCACACAGTTCAGAGTGCCTGGCTCGCACCAATGTATCTTTTCCTCATGCTTGCATTTTCAGTGTGGTATTTATATAGTTTTTGTACTGGTGAGTGTGTTTGCAGACTTCCCAGCCACAGCAGCCAGAATGCTGCACACATTCCCATGTGTACATGTATGTGTGATTCCACTCTGAAGTCAATCAGCCAATAATAGGCTCCAAAAATGTTGTCTCTTCTGTGTTACCACCTAATGAATGTGTCTGTGAACTTCAGCATACTTATTTTGCTTATCTAGAGGTTTTGGCATTTCAGTAAACAGATCTATTTTCTATTCGAAGCATTTTGAGCCATCTCCTCTCTGAGCTTAGCTTCAATGATGGAGAAGGTAAACTAAAATCCCCCTATTCAGCTCATGATATTGCAGTGGCAGGTCCCTCTGAAACTCTTTGCAATAGGAGTTTTTGCTTTAAGCTCTACATCATATTGAAATCTGAGAGACATTCTTTGCCAGAGAGATTTATAAAAGACATCCTTTAGCTGCAGCTCCCAGTCAATATATTTCCTTCTCATTGACACAAACCAATAGTTTTAAAATATTTAAATACAACACTTCCTTTAAAAACAAAACTAATATTCTACCACTTGTGGAAAAAAATATCAAATAAAAATGGATCAGAATAGAACAGCAGGATCTGACTGAAATTACTGATTAATTTACTCCATTAAATCAAAAATAGAATGAACAAGAGGAAGATGCAAATATTTATGTATACATTTATATATATTTGTTGAGGATAATATGATGATACTTCAAAATACCTACCTTTGAAGACAGATCTATGAGTCCCAGCAAAGTAGAGTCACTGTTTTGTTTCTTGAATGACTCTATAAGCTTTTAGGTTTCTCACAGGGTATTTACAAGAACACGTGATACCTTAAGTATTTTTAAGTCTCAGAATTTTTTTTTGTGTAGGGTATGAAAAATGAGACCTGTGTAAATGATTTCATTGCATTGATTCTGGAACTGAGCTTGTTAACAAAAAAACCCTCTGTATTTTTTTTTTGTCCAACTGATTATCAGGCTATTTGAGGACTGTTTTAATTAGCTCTATGTTAAACTCTATATCTCACAGGGCCCTGGGAACTAACCAGAAGGATCAGAATGGTCAGTGTTTAAAATCTCATTACAAAAATTACTGATGAATTTCTTGCTCTCCTATTGCTAAGATTTAGACCTACCTGTGTTGCTGATCAAAGTGATTTTTGAACAATTTAAAGCAGATCGTAGAATAGTTTGGATTGGAGGGGACATATAAAGGTTATCCAGCCCAACCCCCTGCAATAAGCAACTAGGCCATGTTGCTCAGAGCCCTGTCCAACCTGATCTTGAGTTATGATGAGTGTCACAGGTATGACTTTGCTGAAGTCTTTCTAGTCTAATTTGAAAGAAAATAAACTTTTTCCTGTGACTACTTGATTTTTTTTTCTTTTCCTTGGTCTTGCTGTCTTTCTCAAGGAATCATTCCTGATTTAATATCACTGACACTGAGAACATGTATGCTGTTTATTTTTATAAGATTCTTTCCATTGCCTAGTTCTGTTTTTGTTGAGAAACAGCAAACAATGTCCACACTAGTATGTGAATCTGATGTAGTACATGTAAATATTTTTAGGTATTACTGTTAAGGGATTATTTACAGCCTGGACACTCCACAAGCAGCTTCAAACTGGTCTCAGTGTGATGGAAGTGTTGGGGGAGAGTTAAAAAGAGTATGGAAATGGTAGAAAACAGAGGCCAGATGATACAAACTAATTTGGCACCAGACTTCTCTGGTTCTCTTTCTTGGGGTGAGGGGAAATTTCAGATGTTTGATTATTGTTTAAGTGGTAATGGAGCAGATTGCTACATAAAATACATGGATGGAGGGAGAAGAGCAAATATTCTTGTTTACATGAAGTGGAGCCCTGTTTCTAATTTTTTTCTGTACTTGGGGAAAAAATAGATCAGATCTTTCTCTTTTACATATGAGCCATTGAAGTTGCCCTAAACTGTGCTGATGACAGAACCAGTATAAAATTCAGGCAGTCAAAGGATTTATTTTTCTGTTCTTGCTGAACTTTTCTCACGTTTGTGAGTGCCCAGGGTTTTCCAAGTCCACTCCCAGGTCAACAGCAGTAAGAAACATCACCTGTTTGAAAAGCAGAACATACATGCTGTCATTAGCATCATTTAGGGACCTCCTGTTGTTTACACCTTCATTAACTCAGGGGCTGGCAGTATTGTGACAGGATGACAATTTATACTTTATTACTAATTTTCCTATAAGTGGCCACTGATGCTGAGCCCAGTGTGGTTGTTCTGAGAATGACAAGAAGGCAGCACTTCTCTTCATGTTTCCTCAGCAGGCCTGAATTGCCCTTTACAGGTTTATCCATTAACATTTGCCTTAGAGTGCATAAAAATGTCAGTATTACATGATCAACTTCTTCTCTTTCCCTTCCTATGGAAGAGCATTGTGTTCCATTTGCTTTGCTCTTTACATTAATTTATTGCTATTCTTCCCACTTGCCCTACCCCGGCTTTTCTCCTTCCTGACTATCCCATTGCATGTTTGCACGGTGCTCCTTGTTTTCAGTTTTCCTTATGGCCAAATTACAGCTGCTGGGAAACTTTTATATCTGAGACCTGTTGCTGCTGCAGCCCAAATTTGCTGCACAGCATATACAAGCCAGTGAAGGTGAATGGTTCCAGTGAGCCAAGGCACATTCCTTACCTACTTGCAGCTCAGCTCCTTGAACATCTGGAGCAGTCAGTGCTCATGCAGCTGGCAAGCAGATGCTCAGGCAGGCATTCAACACAAAACACAACTTGAACTGCCTTTTCTGAGGAAAATGGAACAAAAGGAAAGTGAGTTGGGATTTGTTTTTTTTGTTTGTTTTTTTTTGTTTTTTTTTGGTCAAGTCTTTAAGGTAGTGTGGAATATGAGATTTAAGAAATTCTTTCTTCTGTAAAGAAAATGCCCTGAGATTAAGCTCGTGGAAAACTAGAATTTGGAATGTGAATTCATGTGCAATTGAGAAGACTCTTCATGTGATTCTTAGAAAAATCTGTATCTCTGAATTGATTTTAAAGAGCAGACAAACAGAGGGGCCTAATGTGATATAGGTTGTAAGTAATAATTACATCAACAAAAGATAAAGTAAAACTTCCAGTCCTGTTTTAGAAAAAAGAGCCTGATTATCTTAACATACTGTGCTTGGCCTTAGCATATGAATGATATCTGCATTTTTTTAAGAGACTGAGCAAAATTTCTTGTTTAGCACTATTTCTCTGAATTGTTCCTGTGACTGCTTTTTTAAAAACTAACAACCATTTGACTTCTGTGCATATGTAAATATCTGTTGATTGATCAGTTACTGTTGGATTTGGAGTTGTCTAATTAGTTAGAATGAACTGTGAGAAGGACCTGGAAGCGTTTTGGATTTAACTAAGTAAGTGTGAGGCAAGTTAATCAGTGTCAAGAAAAATATTCTTTAGTACATTTTCCTGTTGTGCCACACATGAATATCAACCAGAGCCCTGAAATGCTACTTCTGTCTCTTCCCTTTCTTTGAATTTGTGTTTCATGTCTTCAAGCGGGTACAGTTATATTTATTATTTTCGTTAGAAAACAATTATCATCAGCCCAGTAGAATTTTAATAAGCCCAACCTATAAGATTCATCTTCGTGTCTAATAAACGACAGGGGGCCTTAAGCTTAGACTTTGAATATTGATTCAGTCTTGTAGGAAATGACTTAAAAGTCAAAATGCAATAATCTCAATAAATAAATTAACAGCTTGTTTGGAAACCTGTATACCAGCCAAGTCCATGCTGTTACAATTGTGTTGCATTATTTGTAAATGGAGAGATTTTTGGACAAGCAATTCCAGCTCCATTTAAAGTAAGCTTGTCTCTATTTTCCATTTTTAAGAAGCAACTTGTTCATATTCTAGTAATTGCTACAAAGCTGAGTCTTATGCAACGTGCTTTGTGCTGTGCACTATGCAAACTCCCTCTCATAGGCAGCACATATTTATTTAAGAGAAAATTAAACACCCTTCCTTTTGTTATCTTTGAAATGCTTATTCAATTTACAAAATCTGCAGTCAGACATTAGAAAGAAGGCATTTATACAAGCTGCCACTAGCCAGTTGTACTTGTGATGTATGCAGGAAACTCCAGGGGCTTGAGAAAATCTGTTTACACAGCACCACAAATTTACATCTTGGAAAGACTGAATTTCACCATTGCTCAGAGCAATGTAAGGATGTTATATATTTATATTTACTGCTATTACAGATTTATTTTGAGAATACATCAATCCTTGTGTGATCTGTATCCTATTATCCCAGTGTTTGAATCCACAAAATAGATCAGTATCTCTTGTTTCCAGACCTTTTTTCTTTCCTTTTGTGTTAAGTGAGACTGCTCCAAATATGATGCTGTAAAAGTTTTATTCAGATTCAAGGCTGTTTTTGGAAATAGAATGGAAGCTATCATATAAAAGCATGCAACTATCAACAGACTATTTTTTAATAATCTGTTTTCTTTTATGCACTTCTCTCACTGCTTTAGCTGGTTCAGCTCCCTTTGGTCCCCTACCTTTCTGAAAATGTTTCCATTGATATAATTTTTACACTAAAACATTACAACTTGAAAAAGATGCATCTTAATTTTCTTTTAAAATTAGTTTTGCAATTTTTGGGGAAATTTGGCTTCACAGTCTTGGTGCTTCTGCCCGAACTCTGATTAAAAACATAATCTTTGATGCCTCTTTTGCCATCCTTGCCTTCAGCTGGGCAAATCAAAACTTGATTAAATCACAGCTATAGGTTTGAAAGCCTGCTGCTGGCAGGAATGGGGATTCTGTGGGGCAGTAACTAATCAGGAGGGAGAGAGAACATGTAGGAATTTGTTCCTTAGGAGGGCAGAGTGTCAGCAGGACATCCCTTTACTATTCCTGTGCTTGATGTGGACGAGGTACCTGTTTTGTAGGTTGTGCAACAAGTCATCACAGCATCTTTTGCAAGTATGTCAGGGGTCAGCCAGTGACCCTTACCTTCTGCTTGTAGGAACACTGCCAAAGCCAAGCTCCCTCCATTCCAGCTGGATTTAGAGCTGATAAATCAGGCATACACTTTTCACCCAGATGAGGTGTATTTTGGAAGCCAGCCTGGAGCCTGCGGTAACACCTAATGACCAAGTGCAGCCATCCATGCCACAACCACAGTGCAAAATTCCTCTTTCAGAAGGAAACTGAAATAACCCCCAGCCATTAATTAATCCTTGCTTTGTTGGTAATTTTGCTTGGAGGCATGGTTTTTTCCTCTGTTCTCCCTTAAATGTTGCAATGCCTTGTTTCAAAGGTAGGCATGTAAAGCTATTTCCCTTCCTCTTTAATTAGAGATCCTTATAAAGAAGATATATGGGAGAACTGTTAAGTTTCTCATATATCCAAGATTTTCACTGAGCCTGAAGAATTGGACTGAACATGAAGAAAGATTCTGAAACATGCTCATTTTTAGATCTGCTTGTGCACCCTATAAGCTAACTAAATTTGAACTTTACTAGTTTTTATAGAGCTCTTTTAAAGCTGAGTATAGAGGTTTTAGTTTTTCTGTTCTGTTCCAGTAAATTTTTTATGAAACTTGAGAGCGGATAATAATGTGAGAATAAGAAAAAAATAATTCACTATAACTGTATCAAACTTAGTTGAAAGTCTTATTATTCATTGTCCAATTGATTAAATCAAAGATAAATAATAATTGTATCATTTAGGTTGTTTATGAGAAGATCTAGACTTTTTTTGGTCTAAATATTTTCAGAATGATATGTAGTGTAGTTTTGGGGAAAAGGCTCCAAGTCCCTCCAGGCTGTTCAGAACATCCTTGATTCTTCTTTAGTTTCTCTAGCACGCAAGGATTCAGCTGTTTTCCAGACTTGATTTGATCTTGGAAAAGTTAAGTGATCTGTTAAAGACAGCACAGTGTCTTTGGCAGGGCAGGCTGGCTTCAGCTGGATCTAGCCCAAATTCCCACCCAGAAAACCCAAAGTGTGTAAATGACTTATGGAGTCCCAGTCACAAGAACCCTGCAGAGAAATCTCTTTTTCATGTGCATTTATTTTTTCATCCTGAGCAGTGACACCTGTTGTCTTAAAGCTTGTTCTAGTAGTCATTTCCATGGAAAAAAAAATCTCAGTTTCAGTGAGGAAGGCAGAGTAGTTATATTAATCAAAGGCAATATTCTCACTTTAGGAATCTGTGTGAGATATGGACTGTCTGATAAGGCAGCAAACAGAAGCCGACACACAGTTTACAGTTTCTCCACCATTGACTTCTGCAACCTGAGTCCCTTTAGACAGCAAAACACTAAACCAAAGTTGGTAGAATTGACCTGAATAGAACCTTTTTCTTCAGGCGATAACTTAAAAAGATTTCTCTGAGAATGGATCTGAGAAGAAAACAGTGCTGGAACCCAGACATCCAGTGCTGTTGGAGCCAGTCTGCTCTGACAGTCCTGCTGGAGGTTGGGGCAAAAGCTGCTTAGGAAAGAAATTGGAAGACCTTAAAAAGTGGTAGAGTGTCAAGCTGAAGAGAGTCATCAGTGGGTAATAGAAACACAGAACTGCTGGGAAAAGCCTGAGCAAAATACAAGGGCAAGGAGATTATCAAATTTGAAATTGAGACTATGGAATCTGATATACCAAAGATGTCTTATTTTTTGATAGAAAGCATCCTGTCTTACTTATGCAAAACTATACTAATAAAGTCCTCAAAAGAGACAGAAAGCATGAAGACTTTCCTTCTGTTGGAACTGAAGACATCCCATGATACCAAGATGCAAATAGGCTTTTAGCAACCTTATCTAGTGGAAATTGTCCTTACCCATGGAGGGAGCTTGGAACAACTAGATCTTTAAAGTGCCTTCCAACCCAAACCATTCCTTTAGCCTATGAGAGCATATTTTCAGGGATGGTAAAAGCATGGCTATGTCCACAGTGTGAGCTGAGCTGGAGAGGGCTGGGAGTCAGGGAAGGGCAAGGGGCTTGAGACCCAGATGTTAGGCAGAAAGTGTTGGCATTTTCCTTTGAGAAACTGTGGGCAAAACCTTGGGTTCATGTGCAAAGAAATCACTGTGTCAGTAGGCCAAATATACCACACATTGCACTTGTGGAAGAAGCTGGAAAGGTCAGTCTATGGCAAGTGCAAGTTTTTGGGGCAGCCTGACCCTGCAGTGAATGAAGGATTTGTCACACTCACTGCACAAAAGACAGTGGCCCTTTGTCTGGGATCTAAACTGGGCTGTTGGACATCCAGTCTTGGGAAATGCACTAGGAGCAGCCAAAACCCCTATGTCCAAACAGTAAGTTAGCATATGCAGAGTATCTAGGACAGATCTCTGCAGATTTATTACCAGTATTCCACACTTTCTTAGGTTTTTGGAGAGCCATTTAGATGTGGGACAAATTTACACCTAGAGACTGAAACTAATATATGCATGAAGTCTTTTTCTAACCACTTTCTTTTAATACAGACAATTCTGGAAGAGTAGGAAATGGCTCTAATTAGCTGAGCATCAGTGACCTAGAGAGTGTGCTTGGTTTGAGAAGTGAGAGGTCTTTCCAGTCATCTGGTGAAATTAATTTCTCATTAATTGCTCTACTTCCCTGTTCAGGTCAGACCTGTAACAGCATTCATCACATTTTGACACGGTGAAGGTGTGGTACAACTGTGTTGCTGTCCCCCTGTTTTACTACACTTCTCTAAAGTGAATGAACTTTGTTGGGGTGTGTCCTGTAGCTTGTATCTGGCATCTTTCTTGACACTGGCCTTCTGGCTGCTGTTCTGACTAACTGGGATACATCAGCAAAAGTGGGAAGAGAAGGCTTGGACTGGAAAAAACTGTGCAGGAAAATGCTGTGCAGCAGTGTAGTCATGTAGCTGAGTTTCAAGAAGTTTCTGGTTTCAGTCCAAGAATTCACTTGCTCCCCTGTGTCCTTGTATTTTAGTACTTATGTTAGAACTGTGGGAAGGTTGCCAAGGAAGCCCAAGGCTGCAGGGTCTGCACCACACTGGGCAATCTGCACTCGGGTAATGAGGCCAGTTTGTTTCTGGTAGGAAAGCCAAGGGGATTAAATAGCTTTTTGAAGCAATCCCTTTGGATTTTAATTAAATGCATGTGCAAAATTGGCTTAAAACATCTACTAGATAAGTGTGTATAGATGTGTATATACATATATATAGGCTTAGGCTGTCTGACTGTATTAGTGGGTCATCGAAAGACCCTCTTTTTTTAGGCAGGAGTACTCTTACCCTACAATATCCATCAAAATGTTAGAATGGCCTGAACTAATTTTAACATAGTCAGTTTGTGTGCTCATTGCATTCTAGTCCTAGCACTGCAGACTTGGCAAAGATGAGATTTTTAACTGTGGTGCTGGTTTACAGGACCAGAGCCCACACTCCCTCCTTCCCCTCCTCCTTGGAACATTGGTGTACCGAGTACTCAGCCTCTTTCTGTCCCTGGCAGCCTCTTTTCTCCTTGAGATATAACCATGCTGAGGCAGAAAAATCTGTGCTGGAGTAGTATTGTTTGTACCAGTTTTTTTTCCTCCTGGCATGGTGTATAGCAGATTTTTAAGTGCTTCTTTATGACTGACATTGAAATAGGCCAAATGTTTTCTCTTAGATTAGTTTCCCTTACATGTGATAGTGAGGTTTTTTTTGGATCAGGGTATGAGGAGAAGATTAGAAAAGGAATATTGGAATTGGTGTTTTTCTGTCTATTTGCCATACACGGGGGTTATTGAAGTGTATGGTGCTGAATGCCATAAGCTTCAATATGCCACATTACCAGATCAATGATATGTGCAGTGGGCTGAGCTTCTGAGTTCTTCCTTCACCTTTGCTGCTCTGGTGGGAGAAAAACCATCAGACACCTCTTCCTTCACACACCAATGGACTTGCAAACCCTCTATTATGGAACTGCACTTGATGTGAGGAGAAACATTAAATGCATTTTTGATAGCATTTCAGTAACAGCTCTGACTCTGCTCCCAGAACTTATAGAAAAAATGAGACCTCCAACAGTAAGTGTTGTTACTGTAAATGACCTCTCCTCTTCTTTCCTCAAATTTCATCACCTCTCAGCAACATGATAGGAGCTGCCATGAAAAATATTTGCAATAAACAGCTTGATTTTGTATATTTTTCTCTTTCATAACAATTTGTTTGTGAACGCTTCAGTGTCATGGTTATCAGCACACTGTTCAATGGAGATTGGCTTCAAGTGTAAAATTGGGTCATAGGTGTATTTTCAAAACTTTATCTAGCATTTCTTTAATCACTTTAGTGGGCTTTTAACTGGATTAGAAGTGCTGACAATAATAGCCATTAAAAAAAGAGTCTGGTAATGAATTCTTTTTCATGGCTTCTCTTGTCAGTACTGCTGGAAATAATTAATCCACAGTGCTGAGGTATAAATGAATGAATTAGCACTTACACAGTGATTCTATCCCCCACTCTCTCCAACCTTAGGCACCTCTAAGTTTGAAATGGTGTTATTCCATCTTTGGTCAGCAAATAATTCATTTTAATGCACTTTGAGCCTCCTGGAGACGGATACACTGCTTTAAAATTGTCACTGGAAAACACTTCTCTGTCATCCCCATCACATTGTTTGTTTGGTGTCCTGTGGCTGCTGGCAGTGACACCTCTGCATAAAGCTGGGGGAGCTCTTGAAAGTAAGTACTGAGAGCTCCATTCTTAGCTAAGTGTAAACTGGGACCAGACAAAGAATAGCAAACATCTATTAGGGAGTAATCCTGCAGGATGGATGGAAATACTTGTTCTGGTGTTTCTCATCACAGACTATCCCCAGGGATTGCCTGCTTCCAAAATGCTTTTCTAAGGTGGATTTGGCCTTGAACTGACTAGATGGCAGCTTTTAGGTGTTTGCATCTACTCTTTTTGATTATGAATAAACCTAATACAAGGTGATTCCTGCTGTGCTACAAACAGGAGCCATGAGAATCATCTCCAAGCTGATTTTTGGATCCTTTGCCAAATACATTTGGGCTGAGAATTGAGAAACTTCCAGGCGTGAGAATAGCCCCCCTGAGATTCAGGCACAAAAGCTTAACCTGCTGGTGTTACTGATTAGTGTGAAATTTGTTTGCTCTGAGGTTTTTTGCTGCTTTAGGCCTATATAAATGCAGCCCAGCTTACAGATAGAATATGTTGCAGTTTTTAAAATTCATCTTGGTATAGGTTGCTCTTTTCCCCCTTTGTTTACTGAAACTGCACAATAAGTACAACGTTCCCATATCCCCTTGGAGTTCAGATAAAACTTAAAAGAATGGAGTCAGAACCACAGTTCACCAGTCACTGATATGATCAAGCTTAAATAATTTGCTGCCTTACTGTGGAGCTGCCTCCATGTGAGATTATTCCAAGCCTGGTCCCTAGCTGTGCACTGGCTGTTTCTTTGTGGTTTGCTGCTAGTGAGGCTCTATCTTTTGAGAAACTATTTAGATGGCAGAGTGTCTGCCTGGTGGGAAAAGGTTTTCAGTGCTTGTCTACTGATCTTATAGTTTTGTTGCAGTGGGAGAATGAAACAGTGTGCATGTTTATATGCTTAGAAGCAAAGAGTAGTCTCCTTTCCCCTGCTTTCCTAAGATGTCGTATCTTAAAGGAAAGTAAAACAGGAAAAGAACAAATTTATTCTCAGAGTTGGAAGCTATGAATTATTTATCCTTTGAAAGCTTC
This sequence comes from Rhabdornis inornatus, assembly GCA_013397075.1. Lineage (NCBI taxonomy): Eukaryota > Metazoa > Chordata > Aves > Passeriformes > Rhabdornithidae > Rhabdornis > Rhabdornis inornatus. The sequence goes on along the minus strand of VWZS01006027.1, from coordinate 543,686 downwards.
TGCTATCTCTGCATGAAAGGAAGTCCTTTATTATAAGCAAGTGTTTTTTCCTCTGCATGTCAATAAGAGATCAGAATTGACTGATTTTTGTGGTGTCTTTTGCTTTAGAGAGCTGGACAGCTTTACCTGGTTGGCACCAAGAAGCTGTTTTTAAAACAACATTTAAAACTATGCTTTAGTACTGTACTTGGCAGTGCTGCTTTCATGGTTGGACTCCATGAACTCAGAGGTATTTTCCAAGTTAAATGATTCTGTGATGTTGTCTGGGCTTCTGTTTTAGGACACCTGCAAGTAGCACTTCAAATCAAACTTGCAGAAAATGTTATGGGATAAATCCCTACAGTGACCACCAGCTAAGTAAGTGAATGTCCTGGAAGTTTTAATTATGGACAGCACCAGGATCCTTAGGCAGGAGGGCTCTCATGCTGTAGTGTGATATTCTGGTCAACACCAGGACTGTATATTCTGCTGAACCAGCATTATATATCTGCTGTTACCAGACCCAGATGGTCTTAAATGTCACCAATAAGAGCTGCCTTACTTTTTGTTGATTGACTATGACAAGTCTAAAAAGCCTCCTGCAGCTTTTACAAAAATCCAATAGTGAAAAATATCCACAGATTATTAATTATATGTGGAGCTATTAAAAGCTCCAGCTGGGCAAAACATTTTTGCAAACATTTGGTTTTAAGCATATGAGAGATTTAAACCTCTTAAGATGCTTTGCTGGATTAAGATCAGAATTCCCCAAGGAGTCCAACACACATTTAACTGGTCTCTTAAATCAAAACTAACTTCTTCCAGATACCATTAATAATGCTTGTACATGAAATCATTTTAATGCAGTCATTCTTGAGCACTGTACATAGAACCCAGTGTATAAGCAAATAATAGGAGAGTTCAGATAAAGCTGACAGAAAGTGGGTGAAGAAATGGATCTCTCATCACTGTATATGCCATGCAGCAGATAATGCAGTCTAGTGTTATTTTGCTTGTTTCTCTTGATTTGAGCAGAAAGTCCAAGAAGTCTAAGATGTAGGCTGACTATAAACAGTTTTTGTATCTTTTTGGCAGCATAACGTTCTCTGGGGCTGGGACATGAGACTACCCTTGTTTCCTAATAAATGAAAAAGTTTAGACAAGATGCAGTCAATGAAATTATTTGCTGCTGGCTATTTACCTCTCAAAATGGAGGATGCAATTTTCTGACTGCGATCAGAAAAGAAGTGCTCTGAACACCCATTCTTAGTGTGGTTCAATACCTGCACTGTGCTATTACTAATGTGCAAATTGTCACTTGTTGGAACAAACATTTAAGTCTGTTATTTTTTTTTCTAAAACCAAATGTGTACTTCCCCTTTTCCTCTTGTTTTTGGGTGCCTCTTATTTTATCTTTGACAGCAAATCCCAGGAGCTCAGGAAATCTTGAGCTGAGGAAGAGCACTGGATTCCAGCTCTAATATTTCTTGGGGGAGCAAGGCAGAAACCTTTAACAAGTCTGAATGGTCGTGCAGGTGCTGTGCCGTGCAGTTGGTGTGTACTAGATGCAGTCAAGGTTCCCTGCAGAAGCTGAATTTTGCAATACCTAATCTCCAAATCTCAACTGGGTTCATGAAGGAGATCATAATAGGCAATTTCACCTCCAGGCCATCAAATCATTCTGAAATTTTGGCTGTTGATAGAATACTGATGGGATGAGATACTTAAAATAGCTCTACATGCTGCAGAATTGGTGCTTATGGGTTTTCAGCATTGCTGAGGGTAGCAACAGGAAGTAAAATACTATTACACTGAGCCTCTGACAAGGGGAAAAACAGAAGTAAAAGCAGATACATGGTTACTCCAGACTGTATAGGTGGATTCTAGGAGCCTTTTTTCTGAGGTACTATTTTTCAAGATCAAATTAATGCTGGATGGGCCATGGTGATGATCAAAGAAAACAAAGGAAAGGAGGAATTGCCAGTTACATATCTACAGATAGATTGTTGAATATGTCTTCAATGCAGTTGTCATTTAGAGTTGTTTAGAAAATTGTCTGTTGTGGGGAAAAACAGACTGTCAGGATTTGAAATCCCTGGATATTTCGGGAGTAAACTCTTGATATGTGGACTGTGTGATCCTTAGGTAAATGACTCAAAATAGTGTTGTCAACATGACATATTAGCACAAAGTCATCACACATTTCTTGCAGTCATAAAACTGTTAGTGCACCAAAATAGACATCATGTTCCAGAGATGTGGGATTGTGGTAACAGGCATATGTTTAAGGTTCAAATAGTAGGCTTGTCTGGATTGACATATCTGCAAAAGAAGTTGTGATCTTGACTTTTTAGGATAATATGGAAAATATAATTTATAATGGACTTTTTAGGAAGTGTGGATAGAAAGAAGAGTAACCTTCTCTAATAGCATTTGTGCTATCTCCTCCTTTGTCTATAAAAATAAAAAAAGTGTGTTTTAGCATGAAACTTTCTGCTGACTGTGGAGTTTCAGAACAAGAAGTGGGAAATTTGAAAACTCCAGAACTCTTCTTACTGTACACTAGAGATATTTTCTGCACTTGTATCTGAATTGTGACAATTCTTACAAATGGAGAGGGAGAGCTTGGACAAATCTTTGCCTTTGCCCGGGCCTCTGGCAGTAGACAGTAGCTTTATTGAGGTAGCCAGCACCCCAAAACCACTCTTGCTTGCAAGTTCTTAATAATGACTGATCAGGCTGATTACAACGTTAATTATTTATTGAATAGATCAAAGAAAACAGACGTAAGACTTAGACTTACTACACAGGAATAAAACAAGAGGAAACGCTACTAGTTGATCAAGTGCAGGATTATAGATGTACCTTATGTTACAGCTAGCAAATAAATAGAATAGATTAGGAGTTAATGTC